>JAOTOM010003702.1:82500-178532 GCA_034440615.1 Ashinkailepas kermadecensis | reverse complement strand
GAGAGAGAGAGCAGGGGTGTTGTTTCACATTTGAGGGGGCTGCTTCAATGTTGGCTTTGTACCACCTCCAATGTCAATGAAAACTGAATGTTGTTGACTGTGTGATTGTGGATTGTGTACAAGTTTGACAATGACTGGAAATTGAGTGGAATGAATCCAGCTCAAGCTCCATATGCATGTGCTTTTGCCATTGGTCATGTGTGCAAGCATCATTATGACAATGCAATTGTTGTCTAGTGGCTTTGCAGATTTTTCAAACAGTCTGGTTTAAATTGCATCAGCATCAGGTAATCTCAACATTTTATGATGTAAGTCATGCTTGCAAAGTGGAAGGAAATCCAGCTCCTTGGTTTTTTTCCACAAATTTTCAATTTTGCAGCAAAAGGTGGAGAGTCAATCCACTATCCAATTCAAATCTGTTTAATTTCAGTACAAAATGTACTGGTTGGCATCAACTAAGTTTTGTAAGTAGCATGGTGTTTTTATTTGTTATCCTTTAACTTTCCTCTCAGCATAAAATAGCATAGGTTATTGGGGGGGGGGGGGGCCCAAATCAACATTGAGGGGGCCAAGATCAACATTGGTGGGGCCATGGCCCCCACAAAAGGATACAAATCGACGCCCCTGGGGACAACTGCCCCTGCGCACACCACTGCTGCGTCAGATCTGGGAGCACATCACCATAATGAGGCGACTGCAAGCAAACCACGTACTGCGCAGCAAATTGATAAAGATGGGCATGTTATGGTGATTCAACGTGAAATGGTACCTTGAAGCTGGCCAGAAGCTCTGCCGCCGCGCGGTGGGATAATAGCGCACGCAACCACCTCAGTGGCGACTGTAATTGCCGACCGACACGCACACCACCGGTGCAGTGACGCAATCGATAGCTTCAGCAAAGGTAAACAGGCCAGCTTCCTGCCGCCACGGGGGGCTGTCCATCGGCCAGTACCGTCCGCTGGTCGGGGGACAATTAAACAGCCGTGGACGTATGCGTCGCTCCACAACGTTTGTTTTCGGGTGTTATCTTCTGGTCATCTGTCTACCCGCCCGTGTACACGTGTGTCGACACATGGCGCTTGCTTTCTGGTGCTAGATGCTGGTCGTCTGTCTACCCGCCTGTGTACACGTGCAGCCGGTTTCATTGTTACCAACACGCTACCCTCAAATGACCTTTATGTCAAGAACAGAATGAAACGAAATACTCTAAATCACGATACCAGCTTCACAAGAAGTGTGTTTTTACAAGCACAAGTTCACTCAGAAATTTTCTGATGATATGCATATAAAGACAACATGTGCAAGAAACAAGCGAAAGTAACTTTGGCAGTTAGAATGAAAAACAAGGTCTTGTAATCGGCAAAATAGATAGGAATGAGGGGCGAAATGGCGTCCATTTTGTTACATCGTAACAATGGCTGGTTTTATCTGAGAGTCTTACTGTATTAATTCACCACAAACTGATGTTAAATGCACATCAGCATTTGTCAGCACATCAGGCGAATCTATTTTTTAAATATTCCTGGTGTTTGTTTGAACTTTCGACCTCTGCTTTTGTAACACCAAGTGCGATAAGTGTGTTTTCCGTTCATCACTATTCGCGTCACAATTCCACTCTGACAGCAGACGACGCATACGAGACTCCACAAAGCAAAATGCAGCAGAAGAGATGTGTTGTGCTTTGCTCCAAAACGCGTCTTGCGCATATGGATTGTTTTCGATCGCGAAACCTCAAGCTAAATAAAATGATGGTCATGTTTGTCCGTGAAGTGAGTGTCGTGTATCATGCGTGATGAGCGGAACACAGCACACTGCGTAAGATGTCAGTCGCCGTTCAACTCTGAATTTATGCTAAACATCACAGCTTTAGTACACAGAAACTGTAATGTCATCAATGTACGCCGTTTTTGTCATACATCCGGGAAAAAGTGCGGTATTTTCACTCGTGTCCCGCACATTGACGATCGGTGACGCGCGAAAGAGGAGACCAGTCTATTGACGATTTCTGCAAATTGCACTGCCGCTGAGTCAAATAGCTCAATTTGAAAGAAAAGGTTTGCTGGGTAGTCTGGGATATCCGGAGGGAAGATATTTGGGGCGTAGCATCACAGGACAGCACTCGTAGTTATAGCACGTTGTCATGGCAACCGGTTCACCTCAACTTCGCGACACACATTCAGTTGTTACGAGGAGACAGTCGAATGTTCAGGAGTGATTTGAGAGGCTATTAATTGTTTCTCTTTTAATGTAAGTTTTATAAACATACAGTATGCTTTAATTAATTTAACACATAAATCCACTGTTTAGCTCATATCACAATCAATTTTGGCGGAAAAGGCAAAAAGGTGTTGAATAGAATTTGTATAGAATTTTAGGACACGAAGCTATAAGCAAAAGATTTTGCTCGTTGAGGATTTAATGGATATTCAAATTCAATTTAAGCAAGGTTTTGCTCTATAAAGTGAATTTTCAGTTGAAAGAGATTCCAATGAACACAGCCAATGTAATTAGAATACTATTGCGATAATTTTGATTTTTGACCTGTATGCAACACTTTGTGTACCCATGATTGAAGGCATGCACATATGCATTCGCATGTCTGTGCTCATGCATAGACAGGCGAGTAATCGAGTCGTTTCTATACGTGATACTCGTAGTACAAACTCAGGATTTCCGGCATTATTTTGACGTTTGAGGTTTCTTCACGCTGAAAAATGTTGTGCTTTTTCGCTAAGGGGAGGGGCTACCTCTCCCCATTGGGTATCCTATGGACGGAACCCCTCCCAAATGTGATATAGCGTCAGCATGTACCTGCGGACCTTATTTCTTACCCAACTTTGGTGGGTCGGTGGCTTGCAGAGGGGGAGGGGGTTGGGTCCGCCCACTTGATATCCAGAGAACTACGTGTCCGGATTTCTCGTCGCAACCCGCTTGCAATTTGCCATAATGCCATGCATCATTCCAGGAATCGAAATTTAGGGAATTTTGGCAACCGTGGATATTGGGGGCTTGAAATGGTCCAAATGAGAGTATGTTGATTTTGCTGCAACTCATACATTTGTACACCCGATCTCGGTCGAAGTAACATCAATTAATAGCTAATTGATACGACCATCGGAGAATGGTAGAACAGTTGCATTCTCGAATGTAATGTCCGTATCAAGGACATGCAACTTGTGGATGTAGCAAGATGAGGGATGGCGAATCATGACATGACTCACACTACAATGCTTCGTGTGGCTGCCGACAATGCTTAGTTTGTTCATACAAATACATTCACTCAAAGCCAAGCTCACTACAAATATGTGGTTAAAATCTATCGAATGCAAACCGCTAACGGCATCTTGTCTTTAAGCGTCAAACAGTGTGATCATAGGTGTATTCAGGGATCCGTTTCAGAAGAGCTAAAATTGGTACACAGGAAAACATCAATGGCGGTTATTGGCAAAGACGAGTGTGTCGCAAAATGCGCATTTATAATTTTGTCAGCGGTTTCGTTTTTCATCAGTGGCTTTTCCAGCCTTCAGGGTGTCCGAAATATAACATTTACCTGCACAAAAAGAATCGATAACTTCCATAGAGCGTCTCGATCATTAAAACAGAGTGTGCACTTTAATTTCTTCACATCCACCTGCATTTACCAGGTGCCTACTACACTTGATAGCACTGCACAGTGGTGATTTGACCCCCCCCCCCCGTATCGTGGCCTTGATCCACCACTTGTGAAATAATCATTCATAATGTATACCGCAGGCCAACCATTAGTTTGTTTTGCAACATTATGCAAAGTGCATACCATAGTGCCCAAGACACCATCAAATTTCTCTCGAGTGCATCTGAGCTCCCTCCTCCCCCGATAAATGTTTATCACCGCCCCCGATTATACCTAGTATACCATATAGCCCCCGATTATGCCATACAATTTACAAAAAGTTAAAAACACGCCGGCAAATAACCGTAGCTAGTTTGATATCCAACTTGACATTTTTGGATACAACATAGGTTGACCATATCCAAACCAACTCAATCCTTTTACCATGCCCTGGACCGGCCTCTGATTTTCTGTTGCTTTTGTAACATCAAGCCATGCCAATGTCATACATGTATGTGTAAGGAAGCTTACATTTTTTCGGCATGCAATTTTCAACATTTTCCCATCCGACCAGGCCGCCAGACGCCCGGCCAGATCTCAGCCACCTTTTCCCTCCTCTCATATTGTCTTCAAACACCGCCGGACCGACTCTCGGTACGTGTCGTCTTCAAAGGCGGCATGAAATAACAACGCCATCAGCCTCCCGTCTGGACGAAAACAACCGAAGGGTTCCCGGCCAGCTGTGAGCCAGTCCCGGTGAAAACCTCCCCAGGCGGCTTCGCCACGCACACTGCCTAAGGGGACGAAAAAGAAGAAGCACACCCACCAATCAAAAGGCAGAACCCAATCCGGAGCCCTGGGGTGGCTGGAAATTAGAATAGGCGGAGCTAAGAAATTTAAAAAATTTGGCAGCCTGGCAGAAGGGCACAGAAGGAAGAAGAGGAGAATCTCTCGAACTCTCGCTCTCGGACGGTCTCTCTCGCTCAAGATCTCTCTATCACTTTCACGGACTCTCACACTCACTTAAATGGAGGCAGACGTGAATTGAAGTGCCGGACGGCGGAGAATGACGACGGCTGGAGGGCGACGACCAACGGGCATGGAGTGTCATACGCCTGACATGTCTTCCTCTTTCCAAACCTTTCCGAACCAACCTAAGTTCTATCACCCAGCTTCTGTCTCCTCCACGTCATTCACTTACTGAAACGGGCGACCTGTTTTATGGGGGGACCAAATAGGATAAATTCAGTGTGGGGAGGGAGTGTGTCGCGGAGGGAGTGTGTCACGGAGGGAGTGTGTCGCGGAGGGAGTGTGTCGCGGAGGGAGTGTGTCTCGGAGGGAGTATGTCGCGGAGGAAGTGTGTCGCGGAGGAGTGTGACGCGGAGGAAGTGTGTCTCGGAGGGAGTGTGTCGCGGAGGAAGTGTGTCGCGGAGGAGTGTGTCACGGAGGAAGTGTGTCACGGAGGGAGTGTGTCTCGGAAGGAGTGTGACGCGGAGGAAGTGTGTATCGGAGGGAGTGTGTCGCGGATGGAGTGTGTCTCGGAGGGAGTGTGACGCGGAGGAAGTGTGTCTCGGAGGGAGTGTGTCGCGGAGGAAGTGTGTCGTGGAGGGAGTGTGTCACGGAGGAAGTGTGTCACGGAGGAAGTGTGTCGCGGAGGAAGTGTGTCGCGGAGGGAGTGTGTTGCGGAGGGAGTGTGTCGCGGAGGGAGTGTGTCGCGGAGGGAGTGTGTCGCGGAGGAAGTGTGTCGCGTGCAAGGATTGAGATGGCGAGCAGTGTGTGTGTAAGAAGCGTGTGGGTGTAATGAGATGCGGCGTATGGAAATTTAAATATACTAGATTAATTATATAAATTATGTGGCAGCAGTCGGCAGTGATGGACGGGTTTGGCGTGCCATAAGCCCCGAGGCTGAAAGGGTAGGGCAGGCTAGGTTATAAAGACGGCCAGGGGACGTGCCCAACGTGGTAGGGATCCGTGCCCGCTCGTGAGTACGTTCACCTGGTCGCACAGTATCAGTATACGGCGGAGAAGGCCCGGCGCGGCATCGACCTTTCATTAAAAGCTAGGGTATGTTAGTCAAAGATACCAGAGCACTTGTATAAGCCCTCGGAGCCAGTTCGATGAGCCCCCCCTCTTGGCAGTTAAGCCTTCATCCAGGCGAGGAACACTGTCCATAATGGCGAGACCACCTATGATGGCAGTGGAAGATTTACATATTCGGCCAATATACCACAAAAGAGCAATGGTCCGTCGATATATGTGCTTGTGTACCGCTGAAAGGGGGGAGGCAGTCAAATTTGGGGACCAAGCATTTCATTAATTAATAAGGAAAGAATGAATGGGACGAACGAATGTGAAGTGAATGAGGAGAATGAATGTGTGTTAGGTAGCTTTAAGGACCAGCGGAAGCCGCTTGGGGCTCAATCACAGGCACCTATTTCGTGCGGTACATTGTACACAATTATACTACTATTAGCATCCAAAAGTCCCATCTCGGAACATTTCATTGTAACCAAGGGCAAATTGCCTTATCATTACTTTTCTAAATACAACGTAATCTTTCTAATTTGGCTAGACGCACTCATTTACCTATATGGTGTTCCCAAAAACTTTGACCTCGCACACATATAAATTCGTGTTAGGGACGGTAGCTCAAACAACATCAAGCCGGCTGGGGTTTGGGGAATGTGTGGTGGAGGTGGCGGGGGAAACCCAGCACAACACACCCCCGACCGAGGCACAATCAGCAAAGGAGTGAGTTAGCTCAGTTTTAATTAGCCCTGTATAAGTTAAGAGTCAGCTCATGCTCAGCCTTGCTAAAGTGTTCTCAGTTAAAAATAAAGCCTCAATCATCAATCAGAACAGTTTCAGTTAAGGCACGGTTGGCCTAACAACCACACACCTAACTTACTTTACACACACCCCTAATACATTGCACCCAGCTACACACCCACACCCAAACACCCGCCACACCCGCCAAACCACCGAAGCCACCACCCCCACACCCCACCGACGGCAGAGCCGCCACCCCTACATATGTAGGCACTTGTATCGTTCCTATATATGTCAGTTTCTATATAATTTTCAGTGTCTCCATTAGTATCACGAAGTGCCAGTGTACACCGAAGTATTCACCCCTCCGCCCCCCAAAAAACATGGGCTGGAACCTTACTTCCTAAAAATTATTTTCACACTTTTGACATCAAACGCATGCAAAACATATATAGGAAAAGTCACTGAGTTTTACGGCGTTGCCACAAACCGTGTTTAAATGAGAGCGAAAAACTGAAGAAACGGCGTGGAATGGGGATTGAGGCCGAATCCACCCTCTGCAAGGAATGTGGTTCAGCAACGTCAATGTGCAGCCTCCTACTGCTGAACATTGCCAAGGTGCAACCTTTAGCTGTTAGGCAATGTCAGTGTGTAGCCAGCAAAGACACTGATTACACAGCTACTGGTTACACAGATACTGGTTATACAGCTGCGGGTTACACAGCTACTGGTTACACAGCTACTGGTCACATAGCTACTGGTTAAACAGATCCTGCTTACACAGATACTGGTTATACAGCTGCTGGTTACACATACTGATTACACATCTACCAGTTATGCAACTGCTGGTTACACATACTGGTTACATATCTACTGGTTCCACAGCTACTGGTTACACAGCTACTGGTTACACAGTTACTGGTTACGCAGCTGCTGGTTACACAGCTACTAGTTACGCAGCTACTGATTACACAACTACTGATTTAACAGCTATGTTAAACAACTTCTATGCATAACCTGTAACTGCTGAACAACTTCAATGTGTAGCCTGTAGCTGTTGAACTACTTCAATGTGTAGCCTGTAACTGTTGAGCTACTTCAATGAGTAGCTTGTAACTGTTGAACAGCGCCGATTTGTAAACTCCGACTGTCAACGTCAGCATTGTTACAGGTGGACGGAACGTTCTTGGTGACCAACTATAATCAAACTGATACGAACAATCCTGTAGCTCGACATCAACCACGCTGTTAGCCACGGATCTAACCTCAGGTGTTCTTATTAGTCTAGCGGTATGCTTTCCCTCTCCCGTCGTAGGCTAATGTAAGACTTTTACTAAAACTTAGCGGGAAAACTTAGAAATTCAGAGCCCTGCTTCAGGTAATTATTCACAAACTTACGGAAGTACGAATCTAGACCCATCTTCTCAGATATCTCACATCGCATGTGCATTGCCCCAACCCACTGATTGATTTCCAGTGGGCCGACCAGAAATGCATGTTGGTGCGTTCGCCAAAACGTGGCCCTCTTCTTTCCACATCAGTCACACTTCACATTCACCAAAACATCAGTCACACTTCACATTCACCAAAACATCAGTCACACTTCACATTCACCAAAGCATCAGTCACACTTCACATTCACCAAAACATCAGTCACACTTCACATTCACCAAAACATCAGTCACACTTCACATTCACCGAGCACGATGCACAGACAGGTGAATGTTGGCAGAAATACAGAACAGACAGGAATATTTGCACGCAGCCTTGCAAAGCATGTTCTCAATAACAATCCGAAGCTAGCTGTGGAAGTGATGATGTAGAAGCTGTAGAAGTGATGTAGTTCGTGGTGCTTTTCTACGAATGTGCTAGCAGTCTGTTTGGGCATTGTGATTTGATAGATGCATATGTTTGCTCGTTTGCAGTGGCGCACCCAGGATGTTTCTAAGGGGGTGACCAAACAAGATTAATGTAGCCAAAAACAGACAGCTTTCTGCGCGCGAAGCGCGCCAAAAATGTAGCATTTGGCGTGGTGAAAATAACAATTTCTTGCTTGATCTAGTGTCTTTTTGGTTGCCAGGGGAGAGGGGACACCGGACCGCCCCCCCTTCGCTGCGCCTCTGCTCGCTTGTGAAACTGGAATCTACGAAAGCACGACACATTTTGGTAGACGCGTACTTCGGCAGGTGCTATTAGCTTCGTGAAGCAGGATGAGATCTGGATGCGGTGACGATTATCTAAGCTCACCGTTGCTTGCTGGCGCGTGTTGGTGGACTGGTACCCTGCCGGTGGTCTCCGTGACCTAAAGACATTCTTCAGTTGGAACACTGGCGTAGTGTCCTCGATGTCCCAATTCAGATCAGGTACCCGGTGTCCTGCCATGTCATAGCTTTGAAACTTTGCGGCACGTGGTTCAATCGCCTTAATACCAGCCACTTCAGTTCTCGTCATTAGTCTGCCGGCCACGTCCGAAGGCAACGGACCTGCGACTGGGTACGGATCAGCGACCTACTGTAGACGAAGATTACAGGAAGCCATCCCTTCAGCTGCACCACTTGCCCTCTTGTGTTGGGAGGAGTGTTCGGATCACGATCTGTCGTTAGGTGTTGCTGCCAGATCGAGAGTGGCTGGCCGACGCTACTGCATAGTATACTTCCGGTTGCGCGTGTGACCAGGACAATATTGAAGTACTGCATCGAACGAAATAGTATCGGAAGCCGTCGATGAATTTTCCGTCACGCTTCATGCGTGGTGCAAGGCAGTAGCTGGCTTTCGGCATTCCTACAATATAATTGCACGTAAAGCTGTAAAGCTGAAGTTGACCATCGTAGCAGGGTCTAAACGATAGCCTGAATAAGGCGAAAACCAAAGCTGACTGACTTACAACCTTGCTTCGTATCAGAAACAAGCAACATCAACGCCAGTTATCAGTACTTCGAGGGTGCATGATCCAATTTTATCACAGTTAGAGAGGTCATCAGAAATTAGGCTAAATCCAACCAGTGGAGTAGAACGCCCCATCTAAAGTATATTTGTCTGGTTGAAATACTGGAGTGTCACTTCAACTGATTCCACCAATATTTTAACGCCGCCCGACCATTCTGCGGCAATGTGGCAGTTGTACTCAGTGTCGCAGGTATTGTAACGCTGCCCGGCCATTCTGCGGCAATGTGGCAGTTGTACTCAGTATCGCAGTTATTTTAACGCCGCCCGAATGCTCTCCGGCGGCGGTATCGCAGCTATTGATTGGCGTGGTAGCGCCGAGGTCTGCCAAACTACCTCTGTCGGCTTTATTATCCGCCCGAGCTATGCGTCTTTTGCTAGACGTGTGTACAATTGTTGGTGAATTAGTTGCCATCGCGACCATTGTTGCTTAACGTCAGGCACCAGCCGTCACGCCGTCGCTCAACTGTTGCTAAATGGAAGACATCAACAAGGAGGAAAAGGTGAGCGCGCGGGACAGCAGGTATCGGAGAGTGCTTGACACTGATTGTGATCGCTCATCGTCTGGAACAGCTAACTTTTTCACTCTATCGCATCAATTGTTTCGAGTTTGTTCTGTCTTGCTTTTTACGATGGCATAATCCTTCGCGGTGCGGAGGGGGAGGAGGTCAATTTTGCGTCTATGATATTTTCGGAGGAAAATCCATGAACCGTGTGTGCTATAGCTTTGCAGCTTGGTTTACCTTCCGACTCGTTATCGTTTCCTGAGTGACATCGGATTCGATAATTAACAGCATCATTAACAGTTGACATATTTCCAGGTATTTGACCTTGACCGGTTCGGCGCCCTTGACGTTTGCACGTGTCGGCCATAATAGCCTAATTCTTCAGTTTGCATGTCATCAATATTGAAGCACGAAATCGGATTTGTAGAGCCATCAGAGTCCGGACGCTACGGCGAAGACGGGCGGCTGATTGCCTCCCGACATTGACTTCCGTGACTTGACCTGGGTATGATTCAAGTCAGTCTACAAGTTTAAGGATGTAGCTACACCATGTCGTTCACCGTATCTCTACGTCTTGCTTGCAGCAAACGTTAGTGGAGGGGTGACCCATCGCACTGCGAGTGATAGAAAACTGGGTGAGCTACTTCCAGGAATAGGGACAGGGCCTCTCCTAACACGCAGCTGGGGGCCGTAGCCTCCGTCATGGTCGTCCTCTCCTCCACCTCGATTACGGCCGTGCCCCTCCCCAAGCAGTGACCATTCACCAATTGCTTCAACAATCCTGGGGGCCGGAGTGTGATTGCCTCGAATGCTGCTTCAGCATTGCTGGGAGGGGGGGGGGCGGAATCTAATTTCCTCGAATGGTGCTTCCGCCATCGCCAACTATGATGATCAACTATGATGAGAGCAACGTAACAGACAACCCAGGCCGCATATAGTGCATCACTCGTGGTATTAAGTACCCAGAAAGTATGCAAGACAGCTCCAAATGAAAAGCATCGCTGATGTTAGCGGCTTAAGCCCGTGGGACGATGCTGCACATTTTGTGGTCCATAGGTCTCAGCATCGGTGTCATACTTGGACTCAAGTTGGTCCAGAGGGTGCCAGGTTTCAACGAATGAAATTTGGATGGATGCATGAATTACTTCAAGCACTGGCTAAAAGCAGTAACACTGCCACACTGGAATAGGCTGACTGGCCCAAAAGTTATGATTGGAGACAATCTATCTTCCAATTTCAGTGACGAGGTGATACATCCGTGCCAGACAAACTACATCAAGTTCAAATGTCTACCGCCAAGCTTCACACGTCACCCAGCCGTTCGACAGGGCCGTCCCGAGGCACACGAAGAGGATCGGGCAGAACATCCTCAAGTGGAACATCCTCAAGAAATCCTCAAGTCATGGAAGTCAACCAGGTCGAATGCGGGATAAATGATCCCAAAGGAGTCGTTCTCAGGTCTCCTGAAGCAGGAACTGGTACAGCAGATCAAGCCCGCTGTGATCGAGGACACAAAGAGCGGATTCGGTGCCTGCAAGATCGCACCACTGCACAAGGAACAGGGTCTGAAGAGCTTACCCTTCAAGTCAGTCGATCCTGCAGTTGTTGGTGCGTCTGTCGGATGAGTTGCTTCTGGAACACATTGTGTGTTCTAGAACACACTATGTGTAACAACACACCTGAAGAGGAGGGGACCAGAAGGTGCAGGTCAGAGGCAGAAGAGGCGGTGGGTGAACGTCCAGCCCAGGAAGAGCATCGGCAATGGTGCTGATGATACCTCATCACCAGAAGCGGGAGATGGTGCCTGTGCAGTCCTGTGCAATGGTGATATTATATTCCGAACCATGCGAGGCTGGTGATGATGAACAGGACCAGACACCTGAAGCAGCTGATGATGTCCATGTTTGTGAAAGTGATTTCATGTTCAGGTATAGTGATGTGTATATATACTCCGGTGGTGCATGGAATGTCAGAGGAAGACGTTCGGATCAAAGCAATGGACAAGTGTGCTGGAAATAAGAACCAGTACCAGTACCAGTGGCCTTATTATGCTGATATTCTCACCTACCCGCTTGATGATGCTTTGTGTAATGTTCAGGAACATTTACGACTCGGATCGAGAGGCATGATCCGGTTTGAGCAGTGGTGGAAAGCTGTTCATCTGTGTGTTCATCATAATGTGTTTTGTTCCTTCTAATGCACAAAATCTATGTAGGTGCTGAGTTTAATTTTTTAAACACCTTAGAGTCAATGTTGTCCGAATAGCTTAAAACTACAAGAATAGCGGGGAGTAATGTGACGTAGTTTAATTTGCATCCAATGTGTACATACCTGAAATAATATTAACGTAGTGAGGTCACATGGGCAAGCAAGGGCTCTCCTACCTACCTACTAATGTGTAGGGGTATAACAAATGTAGCGAAGTCAACTTTGGACCTTTTTTCGAATGCGTTTGGCAGCATAATCACGGCTGCTCCCATGCATTGTGAGATCTTGGCTTCGAGCGGATCCCAGTCGGTCGGCCGGCACGCACCGCCGCCGACGTCGTCATGTTGACTCTTCTAGTCTCGGTGTGGACCGGGTGTTTGGCTTGGTCATCTCCGGTGCCGGACGGTGACGGCCGATCAGCGGATGCTGTGTCGTCATGGGAATGTGGCACCCATGTACCATGTAACCGAGTCACATGTGGGGCGTGAATAAGGTAGAGTGCGACGACCGGACCCTTCCCTTCGCGGTGTAGGTGTAGGTGCAGGTGTAGGTGATGCCGGCCAGTGACACGCCAGGGCGTTGGCCGGGTGGGGCCCCTCCACACGGACAACTGGTCCCCTCTCGCATGCTCGACTCGGTCCAGACGAAGATGAACGGTCGACGCGAAAAAATGTAGCCCTGGGGTAAGGTGTGGACGTTGGGACGGTTGTCCGTCCGACTAGAGATTTAAGGGCACGAACTTGGAAAGGAACGCACTGGCGTTTGCTTTCTGTGCTGTTGACACCGTTGCACAAGTTGCCGCCGCTTTGGTAATTATCAGCCCGGTCAATGCGAGGGCATTAATAGCTGCTTCATGTGAGAATTTGTTGGATTTGAGAACTAGTTACCGTACAAGTGAGGCAAACCCTAGACTATCACTGGCACTCTAACGAACTTGCCTACATAAATAGCTAACAAACATGTCAATAAACACAAACAGATGTCATTATTTACATATATATCATATAAAACATCATATTTTAAAAAGTGGGCCAAGTTGAAGCTCCTTGGTGCAACATTGTCCATTGTAGTATCGTGCGCTACGAGCCCTGTACGTATGTGCTGCCACCTATTGGCACAGTCGGGCACTAGGTGTTGTTGTCCTGTCACCTGTAGATGGCGGCAACGTAGAGCTGACGTGGAATTGTGCCGATCAGCTAAGCTGAAGGGGTGCGGCACTGCACTGGGGTGGCTTCATGTAGTCATAGAATACTGAGCGAGGATATCAATACAGGAGTGGCATTGGAGATCGTGTTGATGTGACCGGGAGTGAACGTACACTGCATCCATAACTTTGCCTTTATAACTATTGCGCACATACATAGCATTAAGTTGATCTACGCTGGATTTGTGAAGTATGTTTCGACCTATAGCCAATGCTTGAACAAAGGTTTTTTAATTTTTTTTTTTTTTTTAATTTTTTTTTTTTTTTTTTTTTTTTTTTTTTGGTGTTTTTTTTATTTTTATTTTTAAGCTTTTTTTTATTTTTTTTCCAAAAGGGTTAAGTGCCAATGACACGTCATCATGCTCGTTGCAATATTTGATATCGTAGACCACTTCCCGTACATCATGCTCGAAATTGCGTTGAGCGAGGCTTTCCACGACAACCGCTTCTGGATCCATCGGTTAGGCCCTTAGGCATTCCCGGGAGTTCGCTTCGAACTTCATCCCTGCGCGATTATGACTGATATTTCCTCCTCCCCAGACTGTCTCCGGCTATTTGCTCACCAATGGGGAGGTGATGTTTAATGGTGATCCGCATTCCTGTCACAACCACTGGGTCCCGGGCCCAAATGGGGAGGTGATGTTTAATGGTGACCGTATTCCTGTCACAACCACTGGGTCCCGGGCCCAAATGGGGAGGTGATGCTTAATGGTGATAATTCTTCGCAGCCACGGGATCTTAATGGTCGCAATCGCACCACTGGGTCCCGGGCCCAAATGGGGAGGTGATGCTTAATGGTGATCGCAATTCTGTCACAGCCACTTGGACCCGGTCCCAACTCTGTCTGGCTGGCATTTCGGCTCATCCGTGACGAGTTTGCGTAGCACTCTGTACGTCGACCCAGTACCTACCGCCTGTGCAACTGATTGTGTCCCACCGCTCAGTGGTTTATTGGTCTTCCTCCGCGCGCCGTTAACCGGGAGAAGCGTCGCTGCCGGGGACTGCAGGCCGCTCCCTCCATTGTTACTCGGTCCGCGGTGTCTGTTTTTTTTCTCAGGTATTTATATGGTGACAGCTCGCAGCAAAACTAAGTAGTCATCGCGAGTTCTCTGACTCCCGGAGACGGCGCACGTGGCTGGTAGAGCAGCGTTCGGTCAGACTTGGGCGGACCCATCGTGTCGAGCCCTGCTCGGCTCACTTTGCGCCTGGATTCAGCACCACCCGGCCGTGATGAGAACTGAGCGATTGGCAGGCAACGGAGGAAAAGGCGACGAACACGAAACGAACGAAACGAAAACGAAACAAAAAACGAACGGACACGAAACAGGGTGTTGTGATTAACTCTCATCTTATCAAACTTTTCTGTGGGAAGGATGGACCGGACCATGTGTGGCTAACTTTGTTGAACTATGAGCGCAACCATGAGCAAGTGGAGGGCAAGCGAATGTTGGATGACGCAAGACGACGGACAATTATCGTTAGGAACATTAGACAATGGGCTCTGTGAATAATTAATCCACATGCCAGCATAGTCTGGATCCGGGGTCCCAATAGATCCCATCTTTCTCTCCGTCGTTCTAATGATGCCCTATGCTAATCGTTATTGAGAACGCATTTCCATTGTAATGTAGTTCCGAACAAGGTACCTCGAGCGCGATGTGATCAAACTCGGACACGCCCACTTTACACATCTCCCCCGATCGCCACCCCCGACACAGCCACGCTCGTGATCGTGGTGACCCCGCTGACCCCGCGTGACCTCCCTGTTCCTCGATGCCGACGATATACACTGACTGCGGCGCACGTCGCCTTCGACAGGCCATGTTTTCCGCCGGGCGCCGGTGCCGGTCAGGGCGGCCTGGGTGATTAATGGCTTGATTCTGCTTCCGTTGGAGTCAGTCGGTGCGATAGGCGTGTACATGTGGTGCATGCACTGTACGGCACGGACAACGGACTTTGATTGCTCTGGAGAGATCTTTCATGTCCCGGAAATTACAAAAGCAACTTTCGTACCGATGAAGTAAATGCACGCAGTCAAGAAAAGTGCAATGTTTCTCATGGTCACATGCAAAACATCGCGCTCGATAATTATCAGGGCGATAAGGAAGAAAATGGCGCGAGACGACCACCTGTCGGCTACTCATGTCAATTACCATGAACTATGCTTGGCTGTGTGATTGGTGTTTTTTTTTGGCGCTGACATGTCCGAATCATACATGATGTTGGGTCTCCAGAACAAAGTGAAAAAGCCGCCGTGCTGTGATATCTGAGCCGATCGCCACCGCTGAGTGGCCATTGTTCCATGCGATCACCACCTTAAAGATTTACCGAGCTCTCCAGTGTCGGAAGACGTGGAAGACGTGGGAGATACGGAAGACGCATGGTTGCGTCGCACTCACATTGCTTCCCACCTTTCCGGCGACCCGATGGGAAGCCTCGATAGAGATGGGCCGGGGGTGTGCCGCTATCGTCACGGCTCCCATAACCGTGGCCGATGGTCGCGCGTCCGACCACGCTGTTTACGGCGAGCCGTCGCCACCGAGGGCGGCCAGCAGTCCAGAGCGTGCCGCAAAAGGCAGCGCTCCGTCTCGGCGCGCGGTGTGTCGCAGACGCGGCGCCGAGGCTCGTGTGTCGGCCGACAGGTCGGACGTCGTGCGCCACTGCGGGTCACCGGCGCGTCGAGACGTGTGGCGTCAGCAGGGCTCGGGTATCGCGCGACTGCCTTGTGTGGTGGGCGCGGCGGTAGCCGGGTAGGCAGGTCGCGCGCGCTACTGAGCGGTGACGTTCTGCCGCGCGGCCGGCGGTCGGCGGCCGGCGGCCGGTGTAGACGAGACGATAGCCGATGAGGTGCGGCGCCGACACCGAACCTCAATTACCCTCCGTCCTGTGATCTGTCGCCGCACGCCGACTTCTGCGCGCGCGACCTGAATATGGAGCCGAGCGCGCACATCCGCCGGATGGGTCAGGCCAGATTCACCGCAGCTCGGTGGAAGGCCAGCAAGAAAACAGCGCCGCTTGCGTCGTTGTACAACAATGCGGGTGGCTTAGACGTTTTTTTTTAAGACGGGCAGGGGTCTATGCTGTCGCTGTCATTGCAATCAATATTACTGATGTTATACACGTCGAACATCGAAGCGTGATTGACGGAATCTTCAAATACCATCCATTCATTTGCATCAGCTGTCACCATGTGCTGTGCTTTCGATTGTCGAGAAACATGAGCATCGTTCATATTTCGAATTGCAATCATAACTGCGGACATGAGATTACCCGATTGACAGGGACCGGGGCGCTGGTACAAGAGATATATCATAATGAAATGATTTCACCAATGCCTGCAAGCATTGTTTGACATATTCGCCAGTAAGGTTTCCACCGGCGGTGTGGCATGCTCCTAAGCTTGCCATTGAGTAATGGTCGTCGCCAACTTACTTAGATAACACCGAATCTTCATGCCATTTACCAATGCTACATCAAGTAAAGCGGAGATATTGCTGTACTAAATATATATTGGCACGAGATATACAGCCTGTGATCCACAAAGCTAGATGCTGCACATAGTAAGTAATCAGGCCATCTGAATGCACTGATCTAAATAGACATTCGGTGACCTTGGAGAATATGGAAGTATTGATTACGTGTTTTCATGAATGTAAAGTTAATGTATATGCCCAATATTGGGTCGACAATTAACTATGCTATTCGACGTATCCAGAAAGGGCGCCCAGAAGTTTATTAATTGATGACAAAAGATTAACGATGCGAAATTCCGCACTGGCATCAACATGTAGGCTCGGTTCTTGTCACACGTGCTATGTCAACGGAGACTTCAACGCTGGAAGCTCGGCTGCATGTCCAACGTTAAGGATTTGGGTCACCCTTAGGAAAGGTGCCGCATCAATGAAATTGTCACGGAAATTTTTCCAGGGTGCCATGGAACAACACCGCCAAATTCATTTTTGTTATAGTTTCGGTGTGCTTTTCGGGACTGATCTAGGGTAAGCTATGCCAGGTGTGTTTAGCATTGGCTCAGCATTCCAGTCTCACTTGCACCATGCACCACAACCTGTTAGTAGTCACACGCAATCGCTCAGCAGAACGGCCAATCACGAGCGGCAAAATTGTGACGTCATGCAAAGAGGTGTGACTTCACGCGACCTCCAGATAGCGCGATTGCTGCGTGTGTGGGATCGCATCTGCATCTCACACACGTGCCAATGATGGCGCATACTGCAGACGGCCAGCCTGACGGTACTCACACACGTGTCAATGATGGCGCATACTGCAGACGGCCAGCCTAACGGTACTCACACACGTGTCAATGATGGCGCATACTGCAGACGGCCAGCCTAACGGTACTCACACACGTGCCAATGATGGCGCATACTGCAGACGGCCAGCCTGACGGTACTCACACACGTGTCAATGATGGCGCATACTGCAGACGGCCAGCCTGACGGTACTCACACACGTGCCAATGATGGCGCATACTGCAGACGGCCAGCCTGACGGTACTCACACACGTGTCAATGATGGCGCATACTGCAGACGGCCAGCCTAACGGTAACTCAACAAGTGCCAATGTTTTTTTTAAAGGAAATTTAAAATTGTTTCAGGTGGACATTTTCTTGTTCGTAGCTGACTGATCTCTCTGACGTCAGTTGACAGCAGAATATCGAAGCCAAGTAGCCAAGTGGTGGCTGCTATAGCGCACTTCAAATATATATATATATATATATTATATAAAATATATATAAATAAGTATATATATTTATATACATATATATATATATATATAACTATGTTATATACCATATGCCATATACCAATATATTACAAGCCACGGCACCCTGTCACCTGCCACCCGCCAGCCGACCACTGATTGATCTTGGTCTTGTCGCGCACCATTGTTATGGAAATACTTCGATCGTGGCATTCTCAAATTTGCATGTTTGTGTGCGTTCACTGACTTTCACTTCGGTCCGCAGAAGCTACTTCCCTGACACTGCTGAAATCCGATTGTAGATCCCCTGAGTGCAGAACTGGTAGCTTACGGTCCGATTAATTCTGATCGTGATGGCAAAGTTTCCCCATTGTAGATTCGGTGACACCGCATGGCATGCGACAGACTGCTGCTTCTTCTCTTCTCTTTGGCCATTTGACCTCACCAACATAAAGTTAACATCCGACATGTGGTAAATTAAGTGAGGGGTCCGAAATGCACATCAGGCAATGACAACAACATTTGGATTTTGGCTGTAGTTTCTCTCACACATATGCTCGCTCGCCGTGAAGTCAGTCATGCTTCAAAACTTCCAGTCAGGTGGAACGGCCGGCCTCCGGTATGTTCCTCAGTATGCGACAAATTCGTTGTCAGGTGGGCAATACCGGTAATATTGTCGCTGTCAGACGGCCAATACCGGCAATATTGGCGTTGTCAGGTGGGCAATACCGGCAATATTTTGTCGTTGTTAGCCGCCCGTTGGCACCATATACCGACGATGCCATCAGCTAAACAGAACATCCGATGTGCCAAGAAAATGAAACAAACAAAACAAACGAACAGGCAAACAAGCAACAAAAAAGCGGACATGTACGCCCAGCTGATGCAAGATTGCAGTTCAATTCCGGGAAGCGAAATATACAATTATGGCTTGTTTTGCTTCAATGGCCACGCATTGAAGAGCCCTGTCCGTACGCGTCGGATTCGGAGCACTAGCCGGACAGCAAATGAGTGCAAGTATTGTCAAAACCTAGAAGTCGAAGGCATCAACTGGAAGTCGAAGGCATCAACCACATCCACACAACCGGCTCCGCCTCGCACCCCATCCCAGTTGTCATTAACTTTGCACTATCTTCCCCATCTCCCTCATTCCATGGTGTCAGAATGGACAGAGCTGGACGAAGGGGCTTCAATCTAAACGCCGAACACCAAACACTAAACCAAGAGTGGGTAGTAAGCGTGGAAAGTAAAGCAAAAACTAAACACTTCCCGATAGGAGCATTTTACTTCGCGTATTTGCCGAAGTTGCTATCTCTAGTGGAGGTCAAGCGGATTTACCATACAAATGCTTGCTGACGGAAAAACCACCTCTCTGGCCGTGGCTTTGACATCGTTCCACAGTGCCTTTGCCTTGCGTGTCCCACCTGCGGTACCGATGTTCTTTCGCAGCGGCCTTCGGTGCCGCTCGGTAGCGGCTTTGAAGTACTTTTGAATTGTTTTGATGTCGGTCGCTATTGGTTTTCACGCCGCTCGGTAGTGGCTGCGGTGTTGTTCGACAACTGTTCCGATGCTGTACGGGGGTGCCTTGGATGCCGCAAGGCAGCGGCTTTGATCACACTTGGTAGCGATTCGGATATCCCTCAGTCGTGCTTCGATGCAGTACAGTGGTAGCCTTCTCTCGCCGTTCCGCAGCGGATTGAGTGTGTCGTTCTACTATGGCTTCGATGCCAGCTGCTGTGATGTTGTCTCCTAGCTGTTGCAATGTCATCAGATAGCGGGCTGTGATGTCGTCCGGCAGCTGCTGTGATGTCGTCTCGTAGCGGTTGCAATGTCATCAGATAGCGGGCTGTGATGTCGTCCGGCAGCTGCTGTGATGTCGTCTCGTAGCTGTTGCAATGTCATCAGATAGCGGGCTGTGATGTCGTCCGGCAGCTGCTGTGATGTCGTCTCGTAGCTGTTGCAATGTCATCAGATAGCGGGCTGTGATGTCGTCCGGCAGCTGCTGTGATGTCGTCTCGTAGCTGTTGCAATGTCATCAGATAGCGGGCTGTGATGTCGTCCGGCAGCTGCTGTGATGTCGTCTCGTAGCGGTTGCAATGTCATCAGATAGCGGGCTGTGATGTCGTCCGGCAGCTGCTGTGATGTCGTCCGTAGCTGTTGCAATGTCATCAGATAGCGGGCTGTATGTCGTCCGGCAGCTGCTGGATGTCGTCTCGTAGCTGTTGCAATGTCATCAATAGCGGGCTGTGATGTCGTCCGGCAGCTACTTGATGTCGTCTCGTAGCTGTTGCAATGTCATCAGATAGCAGGCTGTGATGTCGTCCGGCAGCTGCGTGATGTCGTCTGTAGCGGTTGAATGTCATCAATAGCGGGCTGTGATGTCGTCCGGCAGCTGCTTGTGTCGTCTCGTAGCGGTTGCAATGTCATCAGATAGCGGGCTGTGATGTCGTCCGGCAGCTGCTGTGATGTCGTCTCGTAGCTGTTGCAATGTCATCAGATAGCGGGCTGTGATGTCGTCCGGCAGCTGCTGTGATGTCGTCTCGTAGCGGCTGTGGTGTCGTCTCGTAGCGGTTATAATGTCGTCCGATAGCGGCCGTGATGTGGTCAGGTAGCGGTGATGTCGTCTGGTAGCGGTTGTGATGCCGCTCAGCAGTGCTTTGTGTGTTTATGGCGCGCTAGCTGGCCGCTAAGGACGGGATGCACCTGCTCTGGCCTCGGCCGTATTTCATCTGCACATTAAGAGCTCACTACGACTGCCATCATCTTCATATCTCGACGTTGCGTGTGCCGTGGCTCCGCCCCGTAATAGACGTGTGATGCTGTTGGTGCACCGAATGGCTGTCAGAACAGCAGGGAACTTGCCGTAGCCGGCTGAAAGAGTACCGCTAACCACCGGCCGCGCTGCACACGCCAATTACGCACGTGTCGGGAAGCGGCTGAAGCGATGGTGTGCTAAACGCCGTGGCTGAGTGGTGCTGTGGTAGGTGTTGTGGCTGGCGGCGGTGATGTGTTGAGCGCAGTGCCTGCCTGACGATGGTGCTGTGCTGGATGCTGTGCCTGCCTGACAATGGTGCTGTGTTGGACGCTGTGCCTGCCTGGCGATGGTGCTGTGCTGGATGCTGTGACTGACGGAGGTGTTGTCTTGGACGCTTTGATTGGTTCTGGTGCTCTGTTGGACGTTGTGTCTGGCGAAGGTGTTGTGTTGGACGTCTTGGCTGGTTCTGGTGTTGTGCTGGACGCTGTGTCTGGCGGAGGTGTTGTGTTGGACGGATTGGCTCTGGTGTTGTGTTGGACGCTGTGTCTGGCGGAGGTGTTGTGTTGGACGGATTGGCTCTGGTGTTGTGCTGGACGCTGTGTCTGGCGGAGGTGTTGTGTTGGACGGATTGGTTCTGGTGTTGTGCTGGACGCTGTGTCTGGCGGAGGTGTTGTGTTGGACGGATTGGCTCTGGTGTTGTGCGGACGCTGCGATTGGCGGTGTTGCTTCGCTTGACTCTGTGTGACTGGGGACGACAGTCGAGCTGGCGCCGATTTCCCGCCAACGTAAGCAGCAACTGGGAGGCGCCAAGTCGAACCTGGCCACGCGCCACCATGCTGGAGCCGCGCGATGCGCCAGGACGTAAACAAAACTGACGTTCAGGACGCGTCAGGCGGCGGGTGGCAGGTGCCATTGTTTGGATGTAGCAAGCATCCATACAGCAGCAGCTATAGCTACCTTCCAGTGCAGCAGCAGCCCTAGCTACCCGCCCGTGCAGCAGCAGCTATTGCTACCCTCTCGTGCAGCATCAGCCATTGCTACCCACCCGTGCAGCAACAGCTATAGCTACCCTACCGTGCAGCAGCATCTATAGCTACCCTACCGTGCAGCAACAGCTATAGCTACCCTCTCGTGCAGCAGGAGCTATAGCTACCCTACCGTGCGGCAGCAGCTATAGCTACCCTACCGTGAGGCAGCAGCTATAGCTACCCTACCGTGCGGCAGCAGCCATAGCTACCCTACCGTGCGGCAGCAGCTATAGCTATCCTACCGTGCGGCGGTAGCTATAGCTACCCTACCGTGCGGCAGTAGCTATAGCTACCCTATCGTGCGGCAGCAGCTATAGCTACCCTTCCGTACAGCAGCCGCTATAGCTACCCTCCCGTGCAGCAGCAGCTACAGCTACCCTCCCCTGCATCAGCAGCTATAGGTACCCTCCCGCGCAACGCTGCACGGGAGGGAAGGAAAGCCCCTGAATAAATCAGAAATATTTAACAACTCGCACGTACGGAGCCTTAAGGCTATTGTGGTCCCTAGGGAAGCTTTTTTGCTGCTATATCCTGCCAAAATCCATGCATGTGACGTCAGTAGGGGCCAATCGGACCGTAGCACAGAGTGACGCGACCGGTCCGACATAGAGCTGCCTGCTAAAGACGTCAGTAGGGGCCAATCGGACAGTAGCAGAGAGTGGCGCGGACCGGTCCGACGTAGAGTTGCCTGCTAAAGACGTCACACACAGAACAGAAGCCAGCGCATGGTGATTGTACCCGAGCAAAACTTGCGACACGAGTCAATGAAGGGAGAGGGGGACTTTTGGTCATTTACATTTTTGCAGCAATTGAACCGAGTCTGGCGATGCAACCAACAACCGATATCTCAAGAAGTTCTATTGAGGGTACATTAATACAAATCCAGACCCAGAGGTTCTTGAGTTGTTGACCCCAGGGGCCGTATGCTAGGCATGTCCTAGTCAATCCCAAAGTTTTTACTCGGAGATCATTGAAGATGTCACAAGCCTGCTGAAACATTTTGACCTCGGGAAACCATAATTTCATCCGAAAACAACGGGAACTGACAAGGTCAAGGATGCTTTAATATCTAAGTTGAGCACTCAGAACGGATCACTTGGTTAGTTGTAGACCCGTTCGGTCCTGGCAAGAAAGGTGAAGTTCGAACATAAGAACCTGTCATAACACGGATAAGACGTCCCACTGGTGGCATGGTCTGGCTGCTGAGGAAACTTACTGCCAATTCGTACTTACACAAGTGACCTGAATCTCACAATCTGTTGAATGAGTACGGCCGCGATACAATGTGGAGGCAGTGTTACAAGTGATGGCGGATTCACTACCGTGACACTCCTGGACGGGTTTGGTTGCCACCCATGGTGACAAACGCATACAGCGAGCACCACGCACCCAGGCTCCACGCGAAGGACTCCAGAGTTCCACAGGCTGCTGTCACCGCGACGCTAATTGGCATGCTCAAGAACAACAGGCAGCGGTCATCACAGGCCGTTGGACCACAAGCACATCGGCCGCCGACGGCTCCGTTTTTACCCAGACAGCATGAGGTGACGCAGCTCAGTGCCGTCAAAACATGCCACTCGACAGTCGCCTTCGTAGATAGTGCTTCTGCTGTCCGCTGTAGTCTGCCCGCGGTCCTCTACAGCTGTGGGGACGAGCGGTGCTTCTGTTGTCCGCTGTAGTCTGCCCGCGGTCCTCTACAGCTGTGGGGACGAGCGGTGCTTGTGCTGTCCGCTGTAGTCTGCCCGCGGTCCTCTACAGCTGTGGGGACGAGCGGTGCTTGTGCTGTCCGCTGTAGTCTGCCCGCGGTCCTCTACAGCTGTGGGGACGAGCGGTGCTTCTGCTGTCCGCTGTAGTCTGCCCGCGGTCCTCTACAGCTGTGGGGACGAGCGGTGCTTCTGCTGTCCGCTGTAGTCTGCCCGCGGTCCTCTACAGCTGTGGGGACGAGCGGTGCTTCTGCTGTCCGCTGTAGTCTGCCCGCGGTCCTCTACAGCTGTGGGGACGAGCGGTGCTTCTGCTGTCCGCTGTAGTCTGCCCGCGGTCCTCTACAGCTGTGGGGACGAGCGGTGCTTCTGCTGTCCGCTGTAGTCTGCCCGCGGTCCTCTACAGCTGTGGGGATGAGCGGTGCTTCTGCTGTCCGCTGTAGTCTGCCCGCAGTCCTCAACAGCTGTGGGGACGAGCGGTGCTTCTGCTGTCCGCTGTAGTCTGCCCGCGGTCCTCAACAGCTGTGGGGACGAGCGGTGCTTCTGCTGTCCGCTGTAGTCTGCCCGCGGTCCTCTACAGCTGTGGGGACGAGCGGTGCTTCTGCTGTCCGCTGTAGTCTGCCCGCGGTCCTCTACAGCTGTGGGGACGAACGGTGCTTCTGCTGTCCGCTATAGTCTGCCCGCGGTCCTCTACAGCTGTGGGGACGAGTGGTGCTTGTGCTGTTACGATACATTCATCACGCGGTTCTCTATAGCTGTGAGGACGAGCGGTGCTTGTGCTGCCACAATGCAGCCCTCACGCGGTCCTCAACAGGTGTGAGGACGAGCGGTGCTTGTGTTGCCACAATGCAGTCATCGTGTGGTCCTCTACGGTCGTATTGAGAAGAAGGATGGTTCCAAGGTGGCGGCATGACGCTGTCTCCGAGGTAAAAATAAAAGTAATGTGGAACATTATCCGCCTCGAAACTGTGTATCTTAAGCTGTGATCTATATTATTGCGCGGCCGGGACCTCTCACTATGTTGCATTTTAGTGTGTTCGAGGAAATGCACCATTCTAGGCAAGAGGCAGATCAATGCTAAAGCTCGGTTCACACTTGGTAATTCGGAGCGTCAATCATTCGTAAAACGAACGGATATCGAACGTAAAACAGGAGATAGACGTCGTAAAACGAGCGGAAATACACCGGGAATAACACACGCTGTTTCCCCGAATGAAAACGTTCATTTTACGCCTCCCTGCGAATCAATTATGACGCCAATGAGACCATTCTGACGCGTCTGCCGCCGATTCAAGTTGTGTGGAAATCCTAAATACTTGTACCAATGCAAGCTGAGATATATCGCGCGTTATATTCTCACATTTTCTTTTTAAGTTATCGACAACTGATTTTCCTGTCAGACAACTATGAAAGATGAAGATTTCCTCATGCTTTTGCTCATGGGATCTAGCCCTGACCCACCGTTGCGCCGTGTTTGGGTGAGAGAGTCCCTGCAATTGAGACCTGTGCAGGGGGAGCATGCAACATTCATGCGAGAGTCAAGAGATGACCCCGATAATTTTCATGCCAACTACCGCATGAGTCCTGCGAGGTTTGATGAACTTCTGGACATAGTTGGACCAAAAATTAGAAGAGAAGAAACGCATGCTTTTTCAATGCCAATGAAACACTTTTGAATGTGCCATTATTTGCCAATTGAACAAATAATGTTGAATGCTGTGATAGATAGCTTGCACAGCTCAGCTGGATAGCAAAAGTTGCCAAATATTACATGTTTCACATATTTTTTATTTTGTCATAATGATTCTCAACAAAAATAGTTGGATAAGCATGTGAAGTGGCCAAAAAGTGGCAAATGAAATATAACTTTGACTAGTGAGAGATAATGCATGTAGGTAGACAGCATACCAGGGATGCATACTTGATGGGTGACCAATTACAAGCTGTGACTGAGCAAAATAAGGATTTTTGTGTTGTTGCGGAATATGCCAGACATGAGACATAATGCAGAAGTGCAACAATGAGCAACAGGGGCTATTCCTGGTTGCATTTTGTGGGCACCATCAGCTAGCTACCCATGCTGAACCATGAGTCTCAACATGCTGAACCATGAGTCTGCAGACGAAACAGATGGGTTAACTTTGCAGCGAAGCTTGGGACATGAACTTACGTGCACCTTCACAGCGTGAAGACTAAAATTTGCATGTACATATTTAAACATGCATATCATGCACACATCAGAAAAGAGAGCATCTGTAGTTGACACTGGGCATGCACAATGAACCTTTTGGATCTGAAAATTCAAATGAATTGGCATTTACAGCAATGGAAATTATGAATGTTTTTCACCATCATGCATAACTTGGCAGTGCCAAGGTGTGTTTGGAGTATCAGGAATTGTCAGAGGTTTTTCATTGCTTACAATAGGCACTTATAACTCACTGGGCCAATTATTTCCTACATGGCCATGTTCTTCAGAGATACTTGCAAAACAAGATTTTGTCAGGGCTGCATGCACAGCCACAAAATATTATTTCCCACCTTTCATCTTGGGTGAACAAGCATGCTTTTCAGTGCCAATGAAACACAAACACAACACAACATTGCATACAATTCCGCCTGCTACTATTTTCCAGTGCTACCTCTCTACCACGTGATCAAGAAGTGTGCTAGGAAATGCAATATTCTAGCCATAGGCAAATCAATGCTTCTCACCTGGTTATATACAGCCAACAAAACTTCGAATATCTCGCGGCCACGCAATCACGCCAACAGAACGTTAAACGCTGAATCGGCGTTGAAAAGATAAACCAAATCTATCTTTTGGACGCCAGATAGACGTTCATTACACGGTCTTGAAATGCCCCGGTGCACACTGTGCGACGCTCCGATCGCGTTAAACGTTCGTAAAACGCAGTTTTGACGGGCGCCTGAAATACGTTCGATTGCCGTTTGTTTGACGAAGCGGCCTAAAAACGATGAATAAACGCTCGAAAAGCGTCAAAAGACCATAGTGTGAACCGAGCTTAAGGGGAAAAAAACACGCAATTGGAAGCGACTGAACACATCGTCTATAATTTGATGTTTTCCGCTGTTGATAGTTCCTTTTATTGAGGTTTGATCTTGGTTACCATCTTGTCTTGCCCATTCTATTTTTGTGTCATCCTCTTTCAGGAAGTCAAACCGTTTATGATTTACAGTTTGCGAATGGTTTCGTTAGTCTTTTTATTTGCACAGGTTGCTTGTATATACATCGCTTGCTTACTTCACACTGTTTACATTTTCCATGCGCTAGGTATATGCCACAAATGTACTCAATAACATCGTCAGCGTCGAGCATCTTTGCATTCACCAATACTTATGATATTATATTATTTCGCAAAATTTATGAGCGAAATTATCGTCGTTTTATCGAACTAAAATCAAACGAACACCAACAATCGACCTAGAAACACTCAACAAAATTACATCTTTAATCTGAGACACATCGCACAGCTCAAAAACAACTTAACATCCAACAGCACACCATCCAAATATATGCCAGAGAGAAGTGACGGAGAGGTTTGAGGATAGTACGGTAGTTTTCCTGTCTCGCCGGTAAAAGGCGAATGATTGACAGACGGATCAGGAAGATTGAGGGCACGGGACCATCAGAAAAAAGGGCAGTGGCATTGGGAAAAAGTGGTCGTCCTCGCACAGTCCGAGCAGACGACATGGAAGAAAAGGCGTGTGGGCTGATCTGTTCCCAAGAGAACAGATCCGGCATTGGTCTGAGCCAACGCCAAGTGTCACGAGGAATCGCCGTGTCTAGGTCATCAGTCCAGCGGATTTTCAAGGTGAAGAATATGACAGCATTGAGGCGAATTATCACTCCACCCATGTCCAAATGTGTCCGAAGCAAGTGACCATCCTGAGCACGGAGTTTCTAGTAGAGGATTGGTATTGTCGACGTCCGACGGGTTGTCTTCACGGATGAGAACGCCTTCTTCCTCAGAGCATCAATCTGTGGGACGGAAAAAGATTGTCTAGTCATTAGAACAACTCTGCCATCAAACATCCGCTTTTCAGAGGTCATGGTAAGCGCTGGCCTCAGCGGGAACGGCAAGACTGAGAACTTCTCCCTGGACACCGGCAACTGCAAGATCAATTCAGAAGTTTGTATCCAGCTTATTGGCAGACACCTCCTCCCCACCTACAGGCGTCTGCATCCCCGAGGAGACCACATTATTCAACAAGATGGAGCCCGGTCGCACGTAAGCCGTCTGACAAATATTTCTCGCAGAGAAAACGCAAGATTCCATCGGCAAGGACGACTGGCCTCCAAACTCCCCGGAGCTCAGTCCTCTGGACTACTCGGCCGGAGAGGGTGTACCGAGGACGCATCAGATTCACATCTGCGTATGAACTGCGCCGAGGCGTCCGATGAAAGTGGAGTGAAGGTTCACAGAAGTCGCCCGGGCGAAGTCCGGAAACAGCGTCTGCTGCCGGTGATGAGGGCAGAAGGCGGTGGGATCGTGTCATGCCCAGCATCGGACAGTGGAAGCAACGTCTGCTGGCGGCGATGAGGGCGGAAGGTGGTGGGATCGTGTCATGCCCAGCATCGGACAGTGGAAGCAGCGTCTGCTGCCGGTGATGAGGGCAGAAGGTGGTGGGATCGTGTCATGCCCAGCATCGGACAGTGGAAGCAACGTCTGCTGGCAGTGATGAGGGCAGAAGGTGGTGGGATCGTGTCATGCCCAGCATCGGACAGTGGAAGCAGCGTCTGCTGGCGGTGATGAGGGCAGAAGGCGGTGGGATCGTGTCATGCCCAGCATCGGACAGCAGCGTCTGCTGCCGGTGATGAGGGCAGAAGGCGGTGGGATCGTGTCATGCTGCGGTGGGATCGTGTCATGCCGAGCATCGGACAGTGGAAGCAGCGTCTGCTGCCGGTGATGAGGGCAGAAGGCGGTGGGATCGTGTCATGCCGAGCATCGGACAGTGGAAGCAACGTCTGCTGGCGGTGATGAGGGCAGAAGGCAGTGGGATCGTGTCATGCCCAGCATCGGACAGCGGAAGCAGCGTCTGCTGACGGTGATGAGGGCAGAAGGCGGTGGGATCGTGTCATGCCCAGCATCGGACAGTGGAAGCAGCGTCTGCTGACGGTGATGAGGGCGGAAGGTGGTGGGATCGTGTCATGCCCAGCATCGGACAGTGGAAGCAACGTCTGCTGGCGGTGATGAGGGCGGAAGGTGGTGGGATCGTGTCATGCCCAGCATCGGACAGTGGAAGCAACGTCTGCTGGCGGTGATGAGGGCAGAAGGTGGTGGGATCGTGTCATGCCGAGCATCGGACAGTGGAAGCAGCGTCTGCTGGCGGCGATGTGGTTGGTTATGGGCTTAGAGGCACATCGAGTGCGTTGGTCATACAACACTCATAACGAAGTTAGATGGACAGTTTAACCCTCGGTAGGTTGATATGCGTCCCATCCCTAAGGTTTTCCGTGGATAGTGAAAGAACGGCGCGCGGAAGAGCGCCAAATTTGGTATACCTTTCCCCACACCAATTTGGAATGTTGTGTGAAAATGTTTAGGTCATGTCGTCTACGGTCAACGAGTTAGTCAGTTTGTGAGGTCACCCCCGAAAATGTTTAACCAGTCGTCACGCCTAAACGGACAAAGATATTGGAATAAAACTTTCAGCGTTCGCTTATCTTTAGGGATGTAACAAAACGCACCAGAGGAAGTTTTTTGATGGCCTATTAGCTTTGCATATTTGCCCATTGGGAATAAAATCAAAGATTCAGGATAAAGTATGCACTTTTATGAGGGCAAGTTGACTTAAAGCAACGTTTCTCCGTCCGCTCTACCCAGTATAAAAATAAAAATCGGGGCATGCATCGACCCCACTCGAGACGGGGTGTCAGGATCTGATCGGAAAGATGGGGTTAAGAGGATCGTGCCAACAGTAGTACACGAACCTTCAGAATAGCAGGCAGCTCATTCCGAGCTGCTACTGTTGCATGACAGTGAGGTGTGTAAATCGCTCTGACGTCGACCTCCGACAGAAAGTGAAAACGTTGTCCCGAAGTTACCGCGCAGGAGTGGTCGCCCAGGAGATCGCGAAGTAACAGCGACTGCACGACTGCAAAAGGGCGTCTTCGATCATCGCCGAGCAGATGGCATGGAATCAAAACGTGACGCACTGACAGCAGTGCGTGACATCGAGGGCAGTTTGGCCTGTCCTCTCCACAGAGCAGATGGTGGTGTATTGGGTGGGTGTGCCCCAGCCGACGGCGGCAGAGCACGACCTCGTTCCGCCTCGTCTTGCGGCAGGAAGAGGCCCACTCTCCAAGACATTATTTGAGCGTTCGTAGTTTGCTGTCCAGCAAAGTGTCGCAGCAATATTGCCATTTTTCAAAAGCAATGGTCGTGATGGAACGGTGATGCTCCTTCGCGAGGAGCGGCATAGATCGCAGGTATGAGGATTGGGCCGCACGTTTCGCAGCAGCATCCGCCGCCTCGTTCCCCACGATGCCGACATGGCTCGGAATCCAACGGATGATAATAGCCTTCCCAGCTTGAGCCAGTGATCTGAGACGCCGTAGATCATCCTGTATAATGGGGTCAGGTGGGTTAAACTGCTTTAGCGCCCAAAGACTACCGAGGAAATCGGTGAAAATGACATGCGAGGAATTTCAATAAAACTAAGTGCCTTGATGACGGCAACCAGCCCTGATGTACACACCGTTCCATGGTGTGGTAGGGAGAAAGATTTCGATAGGGAACCAATAACAAATGCACTACCATTACCAGTGTCAGTCTTGGATCCGTCTGTATATATCGGGACGTATCCGTCAAAAGAGGCTATGCAGTATGTGGCAGATGGTCGTATGGTGAAGCATGTGCTTTCTTCACCGCGGAGAGTGACATGTCTATTCCCGCAGGGGTCACCTGCTCAGGCGGTGTTTGTGAAAAACTGACCCATATAATTCCTGTCAATCGAATCTCGCTGCCCTCGAAGAGTCTGCGCATTCTGATGCAAAAGGGGTGCCATGCATAATGCGCGCTCGACCGAAAGATGGAATCAAGCGATGGGGTATATATGTATATATATATATATATATATATATATATATATATATATATATATATATATATATATATATGTATATTTATATATATATATATTTATATATATATATATATATATATATATATATATATATATATATATATATATAAATGCCCGGTGGATGTGGATACCACATAATCTTATTTATCTGCTATAGAATCTGCGGTTCCAGGTCAAAATAAGGTCACGTCTCCGGTTTTTTTACTGTGTAATGGCAACTGATAAGAGATGGTGCACAACTACATTTTGTACTGAGGTTCCTGCTGTGACTGTTTGGTTGTCGACTAGCTGTTCGTTTATGACACCTATGCATCGCAAAAACCTTCCTGGTCAGTGCATTGCTTTATTACTGCATTATGAATACCGTATTAGTGTTGGGCAATCTGTATGTATGCATGTTTTGGAACGTATTGAAAGTTTTAAGATCAAGGTACACAATACAACGCTGCAGCGTGAGACTGTGATGCGAGACCTGGGTGTGTACCTGGACAGCAAATTGACATTCGCACAACATGTGGCAAAAACTGTGTCATCTGCGAACCGAGCTCTCGGACTGTTTATTAGATCAATGCAAGCAGGGGTTCCTGGCAGCAAATTCTCGAAAATTGCTCTGTTGGCGGCATATAACGCGAACATTAGGTCTCGCCTTGAGTATTGCTCCGTCAACTGGGCAGGCGCAGCCACAACACATCTGACCAGGATTGAAAGAGTAGAACATAAATTGTTAATGTGGCTTGCTCAACCCTGTAGTGCCACACCTCGACCGGAATCTCTACAATATCAGGACCTTCTTCGCTTTTATAACATGACGTCTGTGTCCACTCGTCGCGTACAATCCGACATCATGTTTTTACGAAACGTTTTATGTGGCAGGACGGACTCATCAGTGTTATTGCAGAACTTTGGATTATGTGTCCCAGTCAGGAGAAATAAGCAGCCTGTCTTATTTCATGTACCGTACGCACGTGTAGAAACCATTAGATGTGGCTTATTTAACAGATTATTACGAGAAACGAACACATTTTTAGCGATGACACCAAGTGCGGACATATTCACGAACCCGCTGAATGCTTTTAAGACGCAGGTGGTCAGATACTGTGCTGCGTCACTCGCTCACATCTGAGCCGCGGAGCCATCGGGCATCGATGCAGTTCTGACAGCCGTTTACCTGTTTGACCTGAAAACTGTTCACCTGTTCTGTTTACGTTTTTTTTAAGCTAATGACTTCTTCTGTAAAGGGCACAATATGCTGTTGGAGATTGTGGACAATAAACAATCCATCAGTCGAATGGCTTCCCTTGAGCGCAAGTCGTGAAGGGGATGAGGAGGTGCAATCAAATCATGCCCTCAAAGACAACGAATTCGCTGCATACGAGCTTTATGCGCGGGAACATGGCGATGTAAAGCGGGTTACCCGAACGTTTTTGAAGGAATGACTTGTTTTGAGATAAAAATATAGTGGAGAACCTAAAATAATTAGTCACCACGTGGTCCGTGTTGCACTGTCTCACGCCTGTTTGAAAGCATCCATTTGAAAACCGGGTGTAGTAAATGCGTCAGACATATGTTGCAGTGAAATTGGCTGTCTGATATAATCTGCAATAAATGTCAAAGCAAAACGTCAGCCTGGTAACCTAGCACAGCTACTGCATGCACAACACATTTATATTGAATATTAACAACCATGCAATGCCAATGAAGTGTGTTACCTTGACTACGGGCATAACAAGGTGCAGTGAGTCGATTGGCAAGCACTGTCGCAGTGCGAGAAGCTTAAGGGAGAATATATATTTATATCATCTCTTCTTCAGACTCCGACGTCAGGACGTGCATAGCGATAAACCCGGAAGTGTGACCATATTATGACCGTGGGCTTCGTGTTCTTCGTGTTGCGATATAAATGGGATTGTGTCCAAGGTCTGCGAGGTAACCACACCATCATCATCACCATCATATATTGTCAAAGCAGGAGGCTACCTGGGGCTGTACAAGGCAGTGCAATAATACATTTCGCTTAAATACATCTATGCTTGAATAAGCATGCACTCTTACACACACACACACAGACACACCCACACACACAAGCACACACACACACACAAACACACAAACACACAAACACACACACACACACACATACACACATGTACATTGCGCACACGCGTGAACATGTGCACATGCACCTACAGTCAGACATATGGCATCCCATACACTTCCAGTGCATCGCATGTTGTTACCTATCATTAACACATTCTCGGCCCCAAGCCACCTGTCACTGATAATGCTATCGTAAATGTGGAATGCTTCACCATTATGGACGAAGTGGGTGTCTTTTAAATATTTTCAACGACTCAGTTAATACTATGCTTGCTGGTAGGTTGTTCCAAGAATGTACTATCCTTTACGTGAAGAAAGTACTTCTTGCAAGTAAACGGCAGTTCAATTTCGTTATTTAATATGGATGTACCCTAGTATGCCTGACGTAATCAAACTGAAAGAAAAAAAGCCTGTTCAAATCGCTTCAATAGCATGAATACCTGTATCAAATCATTGTCCTACATCTTAGTGAAAACGTACCGAACAGTTTTAACCCGTCGGCATATACCACATTGTACATTCCCCTTACGATATTAGTAGCTCTTCGTTGAACTCTCTCTAATTGGTCAATATCCCACCTAGTGTATGGGCTCCATACTTGAACACCTTATCATATCATATCACATCACATCATATCACCTTATCATATCATATCACATTATCATAATTGTGGCCCAGGAGATGAGCTATAAAGACTCTTTATTACTGCTCATTACTGCTCCACTCATATACATAACATACCTGTTTACAGCACCAGGAATTTTGAAAGTCGCAGCAAGAAATGTCGTCATATCGTCAAAGCAATTTTTTTTGTGTTCCTCTATCACCGAATGTGCGAAATAGCCAATGAAACAGCCACCTAATTATGACTTTTTGGGGGTCACGAGAGGTCACAAAATGTCACAAAAGTGCCATGCAATACACAGGCATCCGATTTTATGTTGCGGTAATGAGCGCTTTCATTTGGTGCCAAAGTCGACCACGTTTCTGACAGGCTTCCAAATAGGACCATTTTAGGCCCCTGCTGGCTTTTAGTAATGACCTCACTCAGACTCAGAAAATACTAAGTGGCAGGTTCAAAATCCTTGTTCTTTTCCAATTTTACCGATACCTGATTTCTTGTTCTTCATGTACCAAACCAGATGTATGTTCAGTTTTTTTGCAAGGTTGCAAGACATGATGTCAAAAGTTCGATGGCCCGTATGCCCTTTTTCATTAGCCGGATCAACCTATGGCTCATAGAAGTGGATTCGGAGCGCCGGAAAACTCGATGGAGTGATTTCCATAACAAATGGGATACCATTGTGCAACGACCTTGGTAGTTTGTCGTGGAATTTGTTATGGATAATTCTCTCCAACCGCGTTTCGAATAAAAAAGGCAGGGCTTCGTGTTCTTCTCGGGCATGGGCGTCACGACCGCCCGGAACCTAGAACTCCGGACGCCATCTGCATGTTTCTCCAACTCCGCCTCAGCCCTCTAATTTGACAGTCGTTCCTGCGCTCCGTAGTGGGACCCACCTGAATACTAAAGGTGGTAACGGCCTTGACTTTCGATGTACGATGCGAATGAACGACTCGTTTCCCCGCGATGGCTATCTACCCGAAAGGATAGCTGTCAATGACAGACATCCTGTCAACGTCAGTCTTTAGTCAGCACCACTAATTACAATCTACCTGCATCTCGCTGGTGCCTGCAGGGAGACGGACAGGACATGCCTGCACGTCCTTCTTCACCACAGCATTTGCACGGCTGCATCGCTCATGAGCCAGCTGTCTTTGTCTAAAGGGGTCTTGGAACACACGTAACTAGAGAACCACAGTCAGGCTAAAGGGATCAGGAACACATGCTGCAACTGGAATACCACAGTCACGCTAAAAGGGTTCAGGAGTACACGCAACTTGTGTACCACAGTGACGCTAAAGGGGTTTAGGAACAGACGCAACTGGAGAATCACAGTGACGCTAAAGGGGTTCAGGAACGCATGCAACTGGAGAATTACAGTGACGCTCCAAGTGTCCACGAACGCAGTCAACAACAGGCCCACGGCACATAACGCAAATTGCGACTCGAATATTATCGTGTTTGTGATGAGCCTCTTGCTCTAGAGAGACGTTGTCACGGCAGACAGTCACCAGCAGGTAAACAGCGTGAGGTGGGAGGTGAAGGACGCTTTAATTTTCTACTTCGGACTCTGATCGGTTAACTGGGATAGAAATAGGTCACATGCCTCCTGATTGACAAACCTTCTCGAAGGCCAACGTCAATCAGTGTTTTGCGCACCGCACTAGTTTAATGTCCGGCGGAAGCTTGTGTGTGTATGTGTGTGTGGCTGTGTGTGTGTTTTCGCAAGTTGGCTTCGTATTATTTCCTTGGAAGTAGCCAAGGCGCCATTTAACCCCAACTCGGAGCATTTAACTGGTAGCGCGTGGATGAAATGCAGCAGGTACTGTATTGTTGTTAATAAATATCGATGTAAGCGGTTATTGAGTCACCCACTTGGTAGCTCAGTGGTTAAACTGAGCGTCTGGCACGCCAGAGGTACGGGGTTCGATTCCCCGCAATGCCCGCCCTTCCTGCCAGAGTGATAGGCGGGCGATGCCATATGGCCTCAGCTGCTGAGCGCGTCGTAAAGCCGCAACCTATCCATCCATCTTGAGCCATCCATCATCGCACGGGCTCTGGCGAAAATTCCAATCATGGTTGTTTTGTGTGCTGATGTTTTTTCGCCGTATGTTGCTATATCTGTTCACCTCCGTGCACTATCCAAACGCTATGTGTTCATGTTCAAAAGGACACTGACGGACCTAGGGGGAATATAGGCATGCCACGTTTTTCCCGCAGTGCCTCGGCTCAATATTTTTCTCACTAACCCTTTTAACAGGCACGATTATACGTGTTTTTCTCAATAGAATATCCTTCCAGTCTCGGTGGCCGACCTTGAAGCAAGCTTCGCAGAAAAACATAACCCGGGTTTCTTCAGAAGTCCAGACCCGTATTTATTCAGGAAACATTAGATTAAAAGCTATCTAAATTCGACGAGAAGGTAGCAGATGGAGCAAAGCTTCCAAACAAGTTGACAGCGAGCGTCTGCGCGTGTCAATGCCGAACCAGACAGCAGCCACCGACGGCAGAAGCTTCAGAACGCTCAGCGTGGCCGGCACCAGCCATGCAGGCAGTGACCGATCCCTCCGATGTGTGGCGACAAGGCGGTCACCTCGGCCGTCCGATCGGCTCGCGTCAACACCTGCTCACCTGCTCACTCCACCGTCACATGGGTCATGGCTGCTGTTGGACTGGCTGTCTTGGTGCGCACACCGCCCGCGTGAGCCTACCCACTCCCCCCTCCCCACACCCCATACCCGAAGAACTGCCGTGCGCCATCTCGCGGCGACCTCAAGCGGCGAGCAGCTGGCGACGTCCGGGTGCAGTCCATTACACGGCCGCACGACCTGGCCGATGACGCTCTCGCGGCGTAATTGCCAAACATGAAGATGTCAGCACCTGGTCGGGCCCGCGTCGAGAGCGGACGCCCGGCCGTAAATCGGCGTCTGACCGGATGGCGGCGCGGGGATGGAGGTGCCGCCCGGTGCCGACCGCACCGTCACGACGTGTGGCCGGTCGGCGCGCCGCCGCCCATCGGCTAGCTGGGCCGAGTCGTGGGGGACGGATCCGGCGGCCAGTCTGGTGGACGGATCCGGTGGGTGAACGGCCGCCACCGTCGCGCTGGATACTGACGGAGTGCGCCGCGCGCCATGGAGATGCAGGGGTAGGCGTGCACAGGCCGATGGTGAGGACGGCGTCGTGGTGTGGCCGGCAATGCATCTTGATCGGCGAGCATGATACGCGCCGGGGGGCCGATCTGTGTCCCAAGTCGCGCCGCGTGTCTCGCCCACCGCTCCTGCGTTACCAAACAACCCTGCGTGCTGCAACACGCACTATGCGCGCGCTAGTGTTTTGCATGACTGCATAAACCGCACTGTCGCATGTGCGCTTCAAACAACACACAGCTCATTCTGGCTGGATGTGGGCTTTTCAGACAACATACGGCTCGTTTCTGTGAGCTGTGAGTTTCACAGAACAATCGTGTTGTGTATGCTCCATATGGACTACACATAGCATACGGTTCGTTTGAGCTGGATATGGGCTTCTCGCACAACACATGCGGCTCGTTGATTTTATTTTTTCTGGTTATTTTCTCGGTTATGTTCTGTAAAGTGTGAGCTTCACACACCAATCGCCACATATATGCGACGGGCTTCACGCAGTGTTCGGTTCGTCCATGCTGCATGTGGGTTTCCCCAGCATGCGGTTCGTTTCTGCTGAATGACAGCTTCATGGAGCCCCAGGATCGCCCTGCTGGGTGTGGAATGCGGTGATTGCAGCCGCAACAGAGGTTTATTACCCAGTTCGCAACGCCTCGGCTGAATTTGGTGGGAAAGCCAATTGCGCCTATATTGCGGTAATGGGGCGATAATTGCCCAGATGTGTCTCGCTGCTTGGTTATGATGCAATTATGCATTGTTCTTGCAACGGAAATTACGAGTCACGCACGCCTGTGGTCAGCTCCGTTGACCTGTCACTCATAAAGTCGCATGAAACCAAACGGGGAATAGCATGGCTAACCCAGTCATACCGTGCTGCGCGATACGAGTGCGGCTTGGTCAGTTTCACAACAAAATATCCACATACATCCGTGTACACTGAAAAGAGCTAACTTGGAACCAATAACTCTCCCAATTGCCAGGGGAGAGCGGATTGAAATGTTTTTGTACAGGGTTGAAGAGAATGTTCTACGTGATTTGTACGTTGTTAACTAACGTGTTCCATTCACTATTCGTTCTTGCATTTCAACCTACGCGACACAGGGACATGCACAAATACAGTGCATGTAAAAGCTTCTTAACTTCTGCGTACGTATACGTGACGTAGTCCTTGGTCGAGAGAAGTATGAACACATTCCTAAGGAACCGAGGCAGGTTCACTGGTTTAATGTTTATCAGCTTTTTCCCACACTATCGACTTGGTCAGGCAAATAAAGCACTGGCTACAGGCCACCAATTTAACATAGCACGACACTTGACAACCATATGCCACCACATCACATTTCACAACCATATCTCACCTCAGCACGATACTCCACAACCATATCCCACCGCAGCACGACACTTCACAACCATATCCCACTACAGCACACCACTTCACAACCATGTCGCACCACAGTATGACACTTCACAACCAAATCCCACAACAGAACGACACGATACTTCACAACCATATCTCTCCCGCATGACACCAGGTCGCAAGGACTGCTTCAACCCCAACCAGCCAGGGCAATTGCGGGTACTCGACGATTATGCATCCATATGCACAGTAGGCTATAACGTGATTTTCATCACGTTGTACTGAGCAGCTTTGGGAGAAAACGTTGGAAAAGTTGCTCGATAGATAGGTTGTTAATGTTGTGTAGGGTGACGATGACGTGTTGTCGGTATGCTCATGACGTCACTGTATTTTATTCAATGGATGGTGTGTTAATCCAGACGGGCCTGACATAGAAAATGTCTGACATTCTGACGTTCTGACAAAAATGTCTGAAATTCTGTATGATTGCTCTACTAACACTCATTATATACTCCATAGTTGTTTTGATACAGGTATCGTACGTCATGAAAAAGGTATCTTTCATTCGTGTGACGAAGAACTAGCACTAACCAAACTGATATGGATTAGCTCCGATTATTCGATGATAAATGAATGGTTATGATGCGGAGCCATTCCATACAGCTCATGTCCGAACGCACGCGCGAATTTAGCCAGCATTTTCTGTTTGAGCCGGATTTAGCCATGTGGTTGACGTTTTCCTGAGAAAAAAAAAACACGGCAGATGCTTCCGCGTTGAAACAGCGATCGGTCAGCTGCAGAAGCAGGCCGGACTTAACGTGATAATGATCCGGTCATGTGCACAGTGAAATCTTTACGTAATTTGTCGCGCAGTAAAAAGTGCTGTAATGGCCTGTAAGCCCGGGTTTGCGTGATTGGCGAATGTCAGTTCTGCTGCAGTAGACACGACCGCCATGACGTCATGTCCCGGTACCGGCCCAGTACTGCCTCAGTAAAAACGACCCACATGACCATCACCTTCCGGTACCGACTCGAGGGCTGGTCGGACGTGCCGACCAAAATAGCAGCAACACTAAAGGGAATTGAAACAGCTGAACACGACTTAAACTGCGAACGTTGTCGACTTTTCGCGCTATAAATCGAGGCATCATTTTTTTCGACAGTCGACGCCATTTTGGTCACAAAAATTACGCCGGTGCACCACTCGTCTTCTAAATCTAGGCATATTCCTGCATTTTCAAAATATTTTACAGGGAGTTGACAAATATATGCTTCACACCATAGCGGAATAATACTGCACAAACATTTTGAAATAGCGAGCAGGCCCTTGAATATTTCAGCCCATCTCTGAATTTGATACCTCATGTGACTGCTACATTGTCATTTTGTGCCAAATTACGAGTTGCAATTTTTGGTCCTGTGCTGTAAAATCTACTACGGATGTATAATTTTCGATTTTTCATTCAAACAACTACCCAGTTTGCTGGAGCGAACACCACGGTATGATACTCTTTTTGTACCGGTTCATTTTGCAGCAAACCGAAGTTTCTGTACTAGCAGTATCTTAGCATGCGGCAGAAAGGAAGGTCACGTCCCAAAATAAAGACCCAATATGTAGATATCGTGAGTAGTCGCGACAGAGCCATACTGATGAACAGCACACCGCCACGGACGAGGTCGCCTAAATCTCCTCATTTCACATAAATGCACGCTCACCAGCTGAAATATGAGACGGTGTCGGATCGCCACACGTGCCACGTGACACGAGGTTCAGCTCCTCAGGGCACTCAGCTTGCTTCCAATGTGCACGTGCTTTCTGTTACGATGTGGCCCTCTTGTACTTTTCATATATGGGGAATCTATCGATAATTATATCTGAGGTAGATCCCCAATGCAGGGACTAAAGCTTGTTAGCCCCTGCTCCACAGCATCTTGTGATGCGATTGATCCACATGTATCCGTGACGAAAATACCCCATAACAGACATGCCCCAGTACCCAAGTCAGAACGGCCTTCAGTTTGTCTGTGTGAGCTTTGTGAAAGATACGCCATGAAATACACAATATTTGTACCATGGGATATCTTAATGATTTGAGATTGGTTTATCGGCGATCTTAGCCGTAACAGTAACATACCTAACTTGTAGGTAAAGAAGCTTGTTCTTTGTGAACAATTCTTAACGTTGAGAATACCAGCCACATTTTATGAAGCATACTTATTCCTATTTCATGGTCTTCATAGTGATGCACTTCATGAGGTGTCTAATGCACCTGGAGAAGCGTCGTTTATTTTGACTGCGGAAGTTCATATGCGTGATCCGACAGGACCTGACCCTACCTGATTCAGCCCGACCGGTCAGGTCGGGTCTGGTCTGGGCATGACAGGGCCCGGCCCGGTCAGGTAGGACTCGGTCAGGTCGAGTTCGGTCCGGCTAGGTGGAGTCCGGCCCGGTCAGGTAGGACCCGGTCAGGTCGAGTTCGGTCCGGTTAGGTGGAGTCCGGCCCGGTCAGGTAGGATCCGGTCAGGTCGGGTCTGGTCTGGGCATGACAGGGCCCGGCCCGGTCAGGTAGGACCCGGTCAGGTCGAGTTCGGTCCGGTTAGGTGGAGTCCGGCCCGGTCAGGTAGGATCCGGTCAGGTCGAGTTCGGTCCGGCTAGGTGGAGTCCGGCCCGGTCAGGTAGGACCCGGTCAGGTCGAGTTCGGTCCGGCTAGGTGGAGTCCGGCCCGGTCAGGTAGGACCCGGTCAGGTCGAGTTCGGTCCGGTTAGGTGGAGTCCGGCCCAGTCAGGTAGGACCCGGTCAGGTCGAGTTCGGTCCGGTTAGGTGGAGTCCGGCCCAGTCAGGTAGGACCCGGTCAGGTCGAGTTCGGTCCGGTTAGGTGGAGTCCGGCCCAGTCAGGTAGGACCCGGTCAGGTCGAGTTCGGTCCGGCTAGGTGGAGTCCGGCCCGGTCAGGTAGGACCCGGTCAGGTCGAGTTCGGTCCGGCTAGGTGGAGTCCGGCCCGGTCAGGTAGGACCCGGTCAGGTCGAGTTCGGTCCGGCTAGGTGGAGTCCGGCCCGGTCAGGTAGGACCCGGTCAGGTCTGGTCCGATTCGTCCGCTGTGACCCGACCATAACATTTTTTTCACCCTAACTGGTGCTTTTACCGTAAGTCCTATTTTCCTCACTAATAATTACACCTGCTCTTTTGACTCTACCTCATGCTTGCTTTAATCCCAATATTTCCTCAGAATGACGCCCGGTACTGGTATAGTTACTGGTATAGGTGCTGGTATTGGTGCCCTTGGGTAGCTTCAATAATATATCCGTGGCCTGCCCTGATATTTACTTGAAATTCGGAAAACGTTCAAGTGCGTTTTTATCTTTGCACTGATGATTATCCACCTCATCAAGTGTAATAAGTGACCACAAAGTACCTATGTAACAACCATAAAATATCCATAGTTCAAAATCAATTTGGACTTCTTGACTTCAGATAATGTCACACTTCTGACTTGTTTTATCTGGTGACTTTTTATGCACTCATGCCCGACTTATAACGGCATCTGCTAGAGCTTGGTCGTCGTACGTGGTTCAAAGTAAGTCGGAAAACCATTTTGGATGGAGGAAAAACCACCAAATAGCCTGAATGATCTGCGGTAACTATGTGGCCGTGATACAATGAATCTCAATTTTAGATGCAAGGCGCGCTCATTCATTATAGAGATATCTACCAACGTAGAAAACGATGTCGTCAACCGTTTAGGAGTAATTTCGGAAAACCATTTGGTTGGTCAAAATAACCCACAGACTAGGTTTAAGCAGCGTCATTGGGGTATTGTGGAACAGCTCTTCCTTCCGTTAAGTATGTAAAACTATGAACCTGCTCTTAAGTAAACAATGACAAGCGTAAAACAAAGCGTCATCCATAATAATAAGTACTGCAGCCCTCGTCGAAGCTGCAGTTTTCTGCAACCGCTTCCATATGCTGACATACTCCAAACGAGCAGGCATCAGCAATCACAGGTACTGAACCGCACTCACAATGAGAAGTATCGTATATCTGATGTGCGCTGTTTCATGGGATACCATCTGATGTGATGTGACCTGTATGCCACGAATATCCTGCCTCTCAAGGTGGGCTTTCGTCGTTGCATGTGCGTAATTTTCCGGTAGAGTCGATTGCACTGGTGTTCTTAATTTATGCATTGGTTTATGTAGTGTGTTGCTGTGCTATTTGACTGAATCCGAAATTGTAATCGTCTCTGTGGATGCTATTCTCGTAATAACCAACAAACACTAAACAAACATAAATATAGCAGTTAGAAACGCACAAGGCAGCATTGTTCACCTACGCACGATGTCAATAAGTTTGTATTCACATCACTGTTTGTGACTGCGGTATATCACGATGACGGCTAGTCGAAGCACGTGGTCAAAAATGTATTTTTAGGAAAACCAGCTTCATTCCCGTTTTCGGATCGTCATCAGTTCAGTGAACATCAGTTCAGTGAAATGATGACGATCCCGAGATGGGATCGAAAGCGGTTTTTCTTCTTTTTTTGTAATCAACAAAAACAAAAACATCTTTGACCCCGCTTCCACCAGCCGTCATCGATAAGTTTGCTGGCGTTGCTAGCCAAAAGGTAAGCAACAACTGATGACAGTTTTGAACACATAACACATAAATTGAACATATATATATATATATGTATATGTGTATATGAGTGTGTGTTTTTATGTTCATTGGTGGCACATGCCACTTCGAGCTCTGAGCTCAAGGTCGAATGTCGTGCTACAGAAAAGTAACTTTTGAACCGATATTGCATCTGGCAACGGGAGACGGTGAGGTCCGGGTCACAGGTCAAGCTATACCGCGCGCTATATCAGCCAATGAGCGGCGAGCGTGTTGTGCGTCTCGGATAGCCTGAACCAATCACGGCTCCGAGTGGTGACGACAGGCCTCCCCCATCCCTCTGTCCAGCTTCCTGGGACACCTAGGACCCCTGTCCCCACCACCGAACCGTACCACTGAGTGGAATGTGAAAATTGGCTATTTTATGATTGACCGCCCGCGTTTTGTGATGGTTTTATGTTGATTGCTACTGTATGAATATCGATTGGAGCTGTTGGAACGTTAAGCATTGGCCACTAGGTACAGTTTTATTATTGTTGTTCGATATTATGATCCATTTACCCTGAATGTCTTCAGAAAACAGTGAAATAGGTGATTGGGGATGATTAGGCGAATTGCGTGAGCTTTCCATGGGTTACTTTTCAATCCAATCGGCGTGAAACATCTTATTGCCTTTGCAGCAGTCTACTTCCAGCACAGGGCGCCGTTAGGAGCGCTAGACAAACGAAGGCAATTGGTGCCACACGGAGCTGCCGTGCTGCATGCACATGATCGGGCACGATACCCATGATCGGGCACGATACCCATGCGATGGAGAACTTATCGAGCGACTGCAACAGCGAGCTCCGGGCAGCCCTTGGAAACGGTCACCTCGCGACCAGTTGTGGCTCAGGAACAAGAGTTCCAGAAGCAAATAATGGCCCATTTCGATAACTAGGCACATTGCATTCCAATTTGTGATGCGTGCACTGCATTCGCCCGAGGACCCGGTACGGAGGAGCCGAATTTCGAACATAATGACTCAACGTTCGGCGTTGGACTTAAGCAAAGCCGTTTCAGCCGAAATGTGATGGACTCTTGCCGAAGTCGGACTCGTACACCAGCATATGCGCCAGCTTTCACGCTCAGTGTGTGCCGCACAGCCATTCGGCGAAGCACCCTGCCCAACACTGGCCGGCCCGCGGTCACGTGACATGTCGGGTGATCACGTGACCGGTGGCTGAACGAGCTCGGCTATCTTCGCGGATGGCCGGCTCGCGGGCACGCAGGTCACGTGACATGTCGGGTGATCACAAGTGCAGCCACAAAATGATGTCTTTGGAGAGAGTGGTAGCACGTCACAGAAAACATTAAGATGAGAACTGGGAAAAATTCAACTTTTAAAAGTCAATTTCAAAGCTGAATTCTGATTGAAACAGGACACAATTCAACGACGTGGCAAATCGCGTATTGAGGTTAGCGAAAGGGCGACGGTTGGTCCAGTCCGGACCAGGTTGAGCCGGGTCAAATCAGGTCGGGTCGGAACGGGCTGCCAGGTGAACTATTAGCTCCTATACATTGAAGTGGATTCGGTCAAGTTTCATGACTCCAAATTCCAGACTTCGTTCATCTTTCCCGGAATGTCCAACTCGGGTTGTGTACGTCAGCCTGTTTGCACATTCGTTTCTTTTTCTCATTTCAACTATCTAAGCGACCTCCAGACAATTCGTATGTGTGTAACCGTGATCTGAGCGACCACCAGACTATCCGCATGCACTATGTACCCGTGATCTGAGCGATCTCCAGACTATTCGTGTATACCCGTGATCTGAGCGACCTCCCGACTATTCACATGCGTGTGAGCGCAACAGTGCGTATGTGTAGCGACACTTGCTGTGCGGGCCGGCGGATATGCTATGCTGCTTCACGACGCTTCCGGTGGCCAGCCGAGTGAGTTGATGGTCAGGAAACGCGACTACTGCGCATATCGCAGATCACTGGGGTCGGACATGATGCCTGACACTCACTCGTGGTAGTCCCTACGGACACTTCGTGATTGCCGGCGGTGTCGGTACCACATGTGGGTTGATTAGTGAATTAGTGTCCTTGGTAGCGGGGATACTGGGCCTCGGTAGCGGGGGATACTGGGCCTCGGTAGCGGGGGATACTGGGCCTCGTTAGCCGGGGATACTGGGCCTCGGCGAGCGGCAGGGCCCTGGGGCCGGAAGCGTCGGATGCATGTGACACTGCTGTGTGCGTCTGCTTTGTGTCATACTATAGCAGTCCTACTGCAAGACCCAGCGTGTGGTTTCCGACGCGGCTTGCGTCAGACATCTCCCGGCGAATTACGGGCACAAGTTGCCAAAGTCGCCAACCAGACAGACGCCGATACCATCCAGCGGCGGGTCAGCGCGGTGTGGCCCCACCTGCCTCAAGACGAGATCGATTGCACGAGGCAGAGGAGATCGATGACGCGCGGCAGAGGAGATTGACGACACGCAGCAGAGGAGATCGCTGACACACGGCAGAGGAGATCGATAACGCGCGGCAGCCTTTGCCCGATCGCCCGATCACCGCCATCTCGTCGACGACCGGCGGCGCGAATGCTCAAAGACTGGCCGAACCGCCCCAAAGTCCAAATAACTAACTAACTCGTCGACGATCAACACAGCTGAATGCCGCCGAGACGTGACTGCATCAAGTGATGAGCATTTCGCCGCGCAGATCAGGCAGCCCGTGGCCGATCAGCACAGGCACAGGCGGTTACAGGCGGCGAAAGGCGGTGACAGGCGGTGACAGACGGCCACAGGCGGTGACAGGCGGCAACAGGCGGTGACAGGCGGCCACAGGCGGTGACAGGCGGCCACAGGCGGCGACAGGCGGCCACAGGTGGTGACAGGCGGCCACAGGTGGTGACAGGCGGCCACAGGCGGTGACAGGCGGCCACAGGCGGTGACAGGCGGCCACAGGCGGCGACAGGCGGCCACAGGCGGCAACAGGCGGTAACAGGCGGTGACAGGCGGCCACAGGTGGTGACAGGCGGTGACAGGCGGCCACAGGCGGTGACAGGCGGCCACAGGCGGTGACAGGCGGCCACAGGCGGTGACAGGCGGCCACAGGCGGCGACAGGCGGCCACAGGCGGTGACAGGCGGCCACAGGCGGTGACAGGCGGCCACAGGCGGTGACAGGAGGCGACAGACGTAGGCGGCGACAGGAAGCAGTGCATGCAGGGTTCAAACAGCTGCTCAGGCATGCAGCAAAACGGTTGTTGATAAATACTTATGACATTTAATTGGGAATTTGGACGTAGTTTCAAGATATGTAAATATATTTGATGCATATATGTCTGTTCATATATAACTCGGTCCGTTAAAATAGTACAAATCCGGCGCCAATTTAACTGGGATGATCCGAAGCTTTCGCATCATCTGCAAATGCTATTAACGGTAAAAATGTATCACCGTTCTCATGAATTGGATATATTATAATATTCGATATAACTATGCACAATCAAATGATGTAGTAGAACTCAAAGACAAGCTTCCGGGAACACCCGTTTTCAATCCGGTTTATTTTTGTACTTGCTGCGCAGGATTTGCATCAGCCGCAACCAAACTCAGAACCAATCTTCACAACTTTATTCATCTGCCAGGGAAACCACGTATGTATGATTTGGTTTCGCATATCCCGAGACTATAGTACGACTATCTACTGAAAGAACACCTGTATTTTATTTCAACAGCAATCTCCACGCCTAAGCACGCTTGAAAACAACTCTTGATATATCACAGTCTATGGCATGGGTATCACTTTATGGAGTTGGCTGGGGGTAGGGGGCACCATTTTTGATGACCAAAGCTGCCCCAAAAGACATCTCTGTTTGGTGTACGCACATAGGTTCAACGGTCAGGATACAGCCTGTTTGGGGGAACATGAATGATTGAGAGGGCCAAGTCAATGATTGGAGCCCCCCTAGTATACTTAGCATATACAATGTGACACATCTGGTCCATGAAGGTTTCACTTGGAAACACGACCTGAGGCCGCAAATTCTCGTTGCCCAGTCGTATCTATAAGAACCGCCCGCTTGTCGATCTCACTCACAGACCGACTCACTCACGAAGTCGGTCTCACTCATTCACAGACACACGGCCTGTGCCCGCGTCACGCTTGTGTTCCAAGCGTAGTCGCGCAACCAGAGGTGCCTGGAAAAATGGCGCTCCTCGTAGCACATCAGGTGAGCCAGCCAATCGCCCAAACAGGACATATCGGCACCTCGGCTGTGCAGCGTCCCTGTGGCCGGCGTCCGCCGATCCTGTCGGGAACAACGCTGGAAGCGCCCGGTGTGCAGGTCGACTTCGGCGGGAACAGCGCTGGAAACGGCCGGTGTGCAGGCCGACCTCGGTGCACCTGTTGGCCGCGGGGATCTGGCGATAGTCTGGGGAGCCCAGCCGATCGGCAGATTCGGCCTGCTTCGCGATCTGCTGCCGCTGCCGCTTCGTGATCGCGATCTGCTTGGACTGCAGTGGAAGGCGGCGTTTACCGACGATGATGTGTGGGAGGCGCAGTCGTCGCTGGCACTTGCGTTGCCAGGCTCGGTCGTCGGATCCGCTGTGGTGGCGGATCCGCTCCTGTGTCCTCCGCGCACAGGAGGTCGTCAGGCACAACATCGACCGGAAGTGCGGTCAGATTCTCCGCGCCGGCATTGACGTCGCCGGAGTGTGCAGTCTCTTCAGCCGCCACGGCGCGGCCAGAGCAGAGCATTCCGGCGACCGCTGCAGCCGCGGCGCGAGTCCTGAGCGCCGCAGGTCCAGCTGATCGGAACTCCGGGCGGTGTCGTGCCGCGTGGCGGCTCGGATGTCAATGTGCTGATGTCATGCAGAAGAAATGCAATGGAATGCCGTCGCAGCCGTACTGTTCGCCGGATTGCAGACGGTAGGCGTGCGTCAGCGGAAGCGCACGGCACGCCAGGACTCGTCCCAGGAACGTGAGGTCAGACAGCTCGGCGGGCACCGAGTAGCATGCAGGCACCGTGTCATGTCGATGTCGGTACATCATTTAGCGTCCAGCCTCAGGTGACCACAGCGCCCACACATGCCGGAGGAGTTGTTCTTGACTCCAGACAGCAGGCTGAACCCTCGGCAGGTGGTGAAGCAGCTCAGGACGCTGAACTCCTGGACCTTAACGCCAGATAGCAGGTGGAGCAGCAGGTGGCGTAGCAGCTCAGGAGACTGATCCCCTGACTCATAACGCTAGACAGCAGGCCGAGCCCTCGGCAGATGGTGCAGCAGAGCAGGACGCTGAGCTCCTGCACCCCACCACATCATAGTCTGCTCCGCGTCGCTCAGCAGGCCCCGGTGTGGTGGGAACGCACCGCTGATCTCGCTGATGCTGATCGCTGTGCTGATTGCTGTGCTGATCACCGTGCTGATCGCTGTGCATGCCGACTCCACGTCTCTACTGAGACCACGCCTGCTCGTCGCGCTCGCCGCCGCGTGCACGGACCTCACGACACGACTGCGAACGAGCACAGTCGTCATGCTTGTCGAACAGCGCCCAACACGTGATCTCTGCCTCACCACAGCTGGATCAGATAGCAATCTACGGCGTCAGCTTCTTTCTCGCGTTAAACGCCGTCTGCGCTCTGAAGCGCTCCGCATAGTAATCCATTGTTTCCCATTAGTGGTTCGTGAGGGCAATGTTGACTCCCCACTACTCAACTAATCCCCCGCTAGTAATTACGGCAGTTGGTGGGTGGTTACACACAGCTGCTCCGAGTGGTGGTGTTTGATCTCATCGGTCAATGGCAAGTCGTGGCGCCCAGGCAAGTGGTCTGGTTGAACGTAATTTGTTCGAGTCGGAAACGGGTTTCGAGGAGTCGTGCATACCGTACCTTAGAACGTGCATTGAGTATGCACTCATTTGAATGCAAATTGTACAGCAAAATATTAGTGCGCCTTAGCGGATCATCATGTGTCCCCAAAACGGCTACTGCTTCGCGCATGCTCCAGCGAATTGCTTTGAATCATACAATTTAGATGCTTTGAATATGCTTCAATGGTAACGGTTGGAGTGAGCAGTGGCGCCGGTTTGCCTAGGTTTCAGAGGGCAATTATCCCACATTAGCGAATGGCGGCTGGCACAGAAGAAATATTTAGGAAGTGGTGCAGGCAGAGCAGCAAAAGCCCGCCAACTCACCATCCAGGCCATGTGACAGGATCAAGGGCGTAAAGTAGGTTAGAGGGTAAAGCGATAGGTTGCATAGCACGCGGTCATGTTCCACTTGTGCCCCGCGACACTTCTACTACGCTACCAGGTTGATGGTCACCAGTTTTGCACCAGTATGCATCGCAGCAAAAAAATCCATAATTGTCACTGCGCCGTTCTAGCCGTTCATGAGAGTCGGTAGAGCTGGCGGGTCGATAGTATGACACGTATGACAGTCTTTAGAAGGTGGAAGGTGGAAGGTGGAAGGTGGAAGGTGGAAGGTTGAAAGCTGGCGGGTGGATAGTATGACACGTATGACAGTCTTTAGAATGTCATAAAATGACTGATGTACAGGGACAAAGAGAGGGAGAGGAGTGAGGAAAAGAGTGGAAAGGCAAGTATAAATCGGGGAGAGAAAGAGGGGTGGAGAAGAAACAGTCGGTATGTGAAGTTCAATGTCAAGAAAGTAGCTACATGAAAATTGTGCTTAGCGCCCTCCTGCGAAAGGTGCCCCTGTGGAAGCCAAAAGACAAATACAGAAATGGTTTCGGGAGCTAAATCGTTCTACCTCGGCTTAAACGTCCTATCTCGTCCTAAATGTCCTATTTCAGCACAAACATCCTACCTCGGCCCAAATGTTCTACCTCGGGCTAAACGTTCTATCTCGGCCTAGACCATGTGCTACTGGAACTACGTGGCCTCCCCGAATCAAAGATGTGCATCCGCCCTGCGACTCTAACTAATCTTATTATAGTAGGCAGACGCGCACCCGGGATGGGGGTGGGGAGGGGGGTGTTCATGACCTCTCCCGAAATGATCAGGTTGAGCATTGAGTGAACGAGGTGAAGGGTCCTCTTCATGGAAAAACCGGCCTGCTTTGCCCCAACCCTGGCCCATACCGAAACTATATTCTGAGTGCACCACTGATTGTAGATAGTTATTTCCAAGAATCATGGATGCTTATTATTTAGGCAGAGTAACATGGAGCGAAACGGTCCAAGCTGCTCTCCGCTCTTCCCTCGATAAAATTTCATTACCCACATCCACATGCTCTCGATTGACAAGCATTATGCCTGACATTTGTCTGCACGATGTCTACGACACTTACTATACTCACAGATAACACAGCCATCATGCAAATATACATATATATATATATATACATATATATATGTAAATATATATATATATACATATGTGTATATATATATATATTTATATATATATATATATATATATATATATATATATATATATATATATATATATATATATATATATATATATATGTATGTATATATATATATGATATAAATATTGCATATATGCATATTATATATATATAATATATATATATTTTATATATATATATATACATATACCGTGCCCGCGCCTGAGTAAAGATGCGGATATCACTTCCACCGGGCCGTCACAGTGCGGCCGTCACGTCACAGCCGCACACCCTGTTTGGAGCCGGATATTTTCTGTCTTATCAAACAAACAAATCGGGCGTAACGCGAGGAACAAACAAGCGGGTCGTGGTGCGGGGCGCGGCGCCACCCATCCGATGTTCTAATCGCTCAGCGATTCCGCCTGATACTTGCGTGAGCGGCCGGCATCTTGGCACAAATTCTATAATTTCGTGCCAGGAATCGCTTGGTAGTTGGCAAATGGCTATTCAGCTGATTTATTGCTTAGTTAGTTGCTTATTGTTGTCGGCTAGATGGATACACACAAACATACACACACAAACACTATATATATATATAAATATATATATATATATATATGTAAATATATATATATATATATATATATATATATATATATATATATATATATATATATATATATATATATATATATATATATATATATATGTATATATATATATATATATATATCTATATATATATATATCTATATATATATATATATATATATATATATCTATACATATATATATATATATATATATATATATATATATATATATATATATATATCACATCAGTGGATCACCACCGACGGACCGCTGAATGTAGTCGTCTAGCCTGGTCATCAGTCTAAATTGGCGCGTGCAAATTGCCCCGTTGCGACGCATCGGGCACCATCATGTGTGCAGAACGCCGGCGCAGTTCGCCACGAAACAGCCGCGCAAATTCCCTGGCCGGATGTGGCGCCAGATGTTTACGTCCGCCTCGAGACGCTACAAGCATGCGCTCCTGTGTTCGTGATGAGGGAATTACGATTGGCATCTTGCCGTCGATATTGCGGTATAAATATCGGATTGAGAGACTGGGCGATCCTTCTGGTGGCATTTGGCACCTCCAGAGTATATTTTAAAAGCGAATCATTGCAAACTGAGCGTAGCCGACGAAGCTGACGAACAGAAATAGAATAGCTGGAATTCGATCCGATCGAAACAAATTCGTAATCCGTGAAGGAGAGCTGCAGCCACTCCCAGTTTTTGATGCTATTTCCGGTGGCAAATGTGAAATAACACCTTGGTGTAGATGAAAGCGATGGCCAAGGCGAAAATAACACACCTTTTCCCATCAAACATTTTAGAAAGCGGCACACAGGGCCTTCTTATCTGGTCCACTCTAAATGTTTCGCCCATCAGCGCGAATGGATACTCTGTCATCGGGAGAACGATGTGACTAGTGTTTCAACCCCGACTAAAATGACTGTTGACTGGTAGGGAGATCTGAACATGGTTCTTGTCATGGCCCATGGTGATGTTGCGCTGAGTGAGATGCGGTACCTATGAGGAGCCAATGCCGGCAGGCCACAGACCGACCGACGTTCCAATGCCCAATGTGGGAAGCAGAAGTCCCACGTGCTGTCACGGCCCTGCGCCAAACGTCGACTGGCCGGGAGGGGCCGTCAGGCAGCGGACCGACGACTCGTTTGCTAGGCGGCGACGCTGCGATTTACGGGTGTAAAAATGATAAACCGTCTGCAGTCGGTCGTTCCCGGCGTGACGTCATATGCCGACTGTGAGCAGCGATGCTGCGTCCGCTAACAGACACGCATGATACGTGACTGACATACACGACACACACGAGGTTTGACTGCTGTTGCAGGAGAACGACCTCGTGCTCTACCATTCTACTAAAAAATATCGGTGTGCCGACTTCCATTTTTGTTGCTATCCTTGCAGTTGTGTTTCGTGATATTGCGTATAAGATTATGAGGATTATGAGGTTCACGTATGTTTATCGTTGTGCAGATTACCGTAGTTCCAAATTTATGATGCTATTTCCGGTGGGAAATGTGAAATGACACCTCAGTGCAGATGAAATAGGCGGCAGAGGCGACGGCAGAGACGAAAATAACACGTTCCAACTAAACATTTTAAAAAGCGTCACACAGGGACTTCTCATCTGGTCCATACATTGAACGAAATCATACCCGCCTATTTAACAGCAACCAGATCGGCTCGTCTAATGGAGGCCACAGCCCGTCATCCAGCGAGACCACACCCGCCCACCTGACGGGGGTTATGGCCCTCATCCAGTGGGGCTGGATCGTCTCATATACGCACCCCCCCTCCCCCCAGCGGAGGTCGTAGCAGCTCGTCCAGCGGGAGGCCAGACCCACTCGTCCAGCAGGGGCAATATCATGGAATCCCACTGGTGAAACAAGCACAGCCCTAGACACATTTGCTACCGCTGTGCACATTTCCATGCATTCCTGAAGATGGACAGCAGGATGCTCGCAATAAGGCACGCAACAAGGTGGGCATGCACACTACCTGGTTGTTCTGCGTACAGGGCCTGGCTGCCGTGCCTGCCTGGCTGCCCTTCCTCAGCAGTGTTGTGTTCATTGGACCGAACCGTCTTTGGTTCTTGGTAGAAGTGCTTCCATGTGCACACGATGCAGGACCGCCGCGTCACATCAGACCGTGGCATTCGGACGCCCCCTCCCCCTCCCCCGCGGCCCTCTGACGACCTGATCTCTCCCGGACAAGGTGGTGTCGCCGGCCCTCTCCTCGGCACTCGGCTCGACGACTTAACTTGTCCCGGACAAGGTGATGTCGCCGGCCCTCTCCTCGGCGCTCGGCTCGACAACTTGACCTCTCCCGAACAAGGTGATGTCGCCGGCCCTCTCCTCGGCGCTCCGCTCGACAACTTAACCTCTTCCGGACAAGGTGGTGTCGCCGGCCCTCTCCTCGGCGCTCCGCTCGACGACTTAACCTCTCCCGGACAAGGTGATGTCGCCGGCCCTCTTCTCGGCGCTCGGCTCGACAACTTAACCTCTCCCGGACAGGGTGGTGTCGGCCACTCTCTCGTCGGCGCTCGGCTCCAAACCACTCCCGCTCCCAAGAGAGGCCAAACCGCTTTGTTTGACCTCTCCCGGGCGTGGTTGGGCCGCCGACCCTAGACGCTGATCTCATTCGTCACCGCTGCCGGTCGACTTCCACGTGGTGCGGTCCACGATGGCCACATATAGCCGCCTCGTGACGTATCCACCGCTAGATCTAGGCGGCCGGCTGGTGCTTTGGTCATTCTAATTTCGCCTGCTTACTTTGATACATATATTGACATCCCCAAAATGGCCGGTTTGGGAGCAGTACAACGAGGGTCATTCCGTTCCGCTGGGTAGGTACCGGGGGGGGACGCCATCGACACCGCCCCTGCAAGTTGGTTGCCGGAAAGGTCAGTTGGTCCATCGACAGGCTCAAGCAGCCGCTGTGTCTCCGCGAGCCGACTGTGAAGACGACAGATGGGACTGTACGGTTCCCACGGCCAACATGTTAGAGGAGGCCTGCTGCCATTGGTCAGGCGAAATCACGTGATTGGCTGTATCGCACCACGCTATTGGTCGCTTGTTGCCGTTCTGATGGCAGTAACGAGTGACGATGTGGACCGTAACCGCGGCGTTATTGGCCGTAACTTGGCGTGTCGTTGCGGTGCCTGCCGTTGCGACCAAGCATGTTGTTTGATGTGACTGCAGTGGAGCTGAATCTACCGACACAATCGTGCAGCCCCAGTGACATCCATTACCACTAGTTTGCAAGCGAATACGATTTGCTGAACAGACCCTGATGGCATCTATTTGGAAAATAGTCTGGCCTCCTTGCGTGGGTCGTAGCGTTGCATGCATTCGATTTATTAAAGATGTATTGGCAAGGATAAGTCGTCAAAATGTCATATCAATGTGATTTGTGTTATGCATGAATGCATATTAACTGGCAGAAGACTAATGAAGCCTGACTATAGGTAGCGCTATCCAAATGGATTGAACCAGGCTCTTTCCTGCTCAGCTTCATATGACTTTTTAAAGTATTATACTGCAGCGATGTTCAAGGGAACAACGCGATGTAAAGCTTGACTTCAGGCAGGTGACAATACCATTGTCTTCAGCTATGTTAAAATAAGCATCAACCTGGTTCAATGGCAAGCGTTGTAGCATATACTTTATGTGAACGAAGGGAGGGCATTTCCACAAACTAGCTTATTTCTTTATACTACACTTTCATGAGTGGAAATTAAGGTGAACCCAGTGAGAAACATTCACGGACGGTGACTGAGGCGGATCAATAAGGATCACCCACGAACGGTGACTGAGGCGGATCAATGAGGCACATCCACGGGCGGAATATAATGCAGCTCGAGGTATTGAAGACATTCGCCGTCCTGTTGGAGACATTCCCCCCGTGCATTGGCATTAATGGATGCATTTTTATAAAATTGACCTGGCATATGGGAAAATAGTACTCTACCATCGGACCACAGCCGTTCAAATCCAGGGAGTTATGAACACTTGGAGGGGAATTGTGAAATTGTCTATCCCAGCAAGTTGAAAGCGACTTTCTGAATGTTTCCGTGAGAGTTGAATCTAAGTCTGGCAGGTTTTGTAGCTGTTATTCCGACATTCATAGGCGCAGCATCAGCTGTATGCAGATTTGTGATGTTTATGCCACCGTGTCAATCCCGTTTTCCACTGGCGACACCTAGTCTGCAACAGCATAATTTGCAACAAGTTGGACTACTTAACCAGCGCCGTCTCTCCGGTCAGATCCTCACACCCCGTCTCAGGGTATGAAGTATAGGGGTCCTTAAAGACCCCCGATCTAACTTCCCAACTAAGCGTTGAACGAATACGATCGAGGTATCAACGGAATGCCCTCGTAGAATATGGTCCGAAAATGGTCTTATGGTGTATTATTGGATGAATTTGAACATCGCAAGGCCACTTTTTGAGAAAAAAAACGACTTTTCACACACATATATCGGCATATCTGGGTAGTTTAGGACGTGCAATGCAACTTTGCACTATATGGGCCATAACATATCGAAATAAACCATAAAATCAGCAGTGTCCAAATAAGCTTAGCTTATATTACGCACTTTATCGTGACCTGACCTCAGGCTACTTGACGGAAGTCAAACAAATTAGATAAGAAACTTTTCCTAATGTTTCTGCATGCATACCAAGGTGAAAACGATGTTACAAGTGCATGCATATTACAAAATAGTAAAATTGGCCAAAAACGCTCAGGTCGCTGAACTGACCTAAAACAAAAATCTGAGATATACATTTTGGAGACACTGCCAAATTGCACTCACGTAGCAAATTGTATTTCAATATCTATTCATGTGCATACGTCACCGATCCTCAAACAATTTTGGAGGTCATCCTCTTTCACCTGAGCTAGGTCAATGACCTAATATGACTTGAGGTTGAAATTTTCACTTCGGACGCCAAAATGATCACGAAATAGACACCGAAAACTTTGCGGCGCTGTACGTCGCCGTTTTCCCGCTATCACAGCCGCCACTTACGCTACCTTGGCGTCGTCAAAAGATCCCCCGAGACGGGTTAACAAGCTGATCCGGCCTCCGCTGGAAGAGCGTTTGTAGCACGTGCTCCACCAGCCGTGCTTGAAATCTTCTAACTACTTTCATATAAGCCACACAATAATTATACCGACAACAATTGAAATATCTTCTTTAGAAGAAGACAAAATACTAGCACCTCTCAGCCTCCAAATAACAAAGATCTCAGACTATTGCCAAGAAGCGCTCCATTGGGGCCCTGAACAATGAAAGGACGCTGACCTCCAACTGGTGCTACTGATGAGGCACATTGAGAAAAATAACGGCGCCCAGAAGTAGCATTAACTCTAATGGGACTCGACGGGCCAAATGTTCGACGCCGAAGCATTTGTAGAACTGCTCAGTATCCAATTAATCTTGTGTAGCCACTGCCATCTGCCAACAATTTCCAGCAGCAACATTTTGGCAACTGGAAGGTAATGTAAGGCCACTCAGGCTCATTTAGGATATGTGTGTAATTGCATGCGTAATAGTGGAAACAGCCATCAAATATTGATGAAAACCAACGCACGTAATACCGTATCCTTTTCAACAGACCAGTTGCACCAGTGTCATCCGCTTCCAGGAGCGCTGGCGAACGAGGGCAGGAGGCGGCTATGGGGCTACTCTGCTGCATAGGACAGGATCGAATATGATACCATACAGGATCACAGGATAGGACAGCATACAGGATCACAGGATCGGACACCATACAGGATCACAGGATCGGACACCATACAGGATTACAGGATCGGACACCATGCAGGATTACATGATCGGACACCATGCAGGATTACAGGATCGGACATCATTCAGGATCATAGGATCGGACATCATACAGGATCACAGGATCGGACACCATACAGGATCACAGGATAGGACATCATACAGGATCATAGGATCGGACATCATACCGGATCACAGGATCGGACATCATACAGGATCACAGGATCGGACACCATACAGGATCACAGGATCGGACATCATACAGGATCACAGGATCGGACATCATACAGGATCACAGGATCGGACACCATACTGGATCATAGGATCTGACACAGTACCGTAACAGGGAACTTGTGGACCTACCGCACCTGCGCTCTCTTGGCAGCCCGTGAAGACATGCACCCCACGATGTCAATTTTTTCACCGAAATGCAGGAATTTGAGGAGCAAGTAAAACCTATTCCAACAATTCGGCAACTTATCTTAACTTTGGGATACTTCCTGCATATTCGGCAAAGGAGCTGGATCGCGAAATTAATGCTGCTTGTTTCGGCATGCGTGCACTGAAAACAATCTGAATCTGCTGAAATTAGCTACGATCTTGCGGAAATCACCAAGTTCTGCCCAACAAGGTGTACGTATCTCAAACTCAGTTGTACCCTATATAATTGTCGACTTAGCGTTGCTGCCACGTTATATCCTTGACATAACATTATTGACATAACGTCCTTGACGTTATATCCTTGTCTTCCTCTCAGTGTGTGCCGCATGCAAACGTTCAGTGCCCCCCCACCCTCTCCCCTGTTATATTGACACTGGCGGCTCAACTTCGTGGTGATTGAAGCTCGAAAAAGGTATTATTGCAGCTTAGTTCTGATATGAGGTAAGTGAAGGACATTTTTTTTGTGTCATCCGCAGCAGCAAAAAGGAGGCTAGGCTAGGTTAGGTTGGGTTAGGTTGCATTTTAGAAGTTCATAGATGTTGAAAAATGTCAAGTTTTGAAAACAATTGCTTAAAATTTATTTCAATAAATAAGTTTTTTTTTCATACGAAGTTAAGTTAGACCAGGTTAGGTTAAGGTAGGATAGGTTAGTCTTTTTTTGACATTTTACATCATTGTTCTTAATATATTATTCAACTCAAAGTCCCCCCCCCCACACCTTTTTGTAGTAATTTGCTCGTCAACTGACGAGTAGACATTTGCGCCGGAAATAAGTCGTCACACCGTCTTAATCACGTTATCAAACGTGTTGTTATAATGTTCTTGAAATGCCGTATCAGAAGTGCCATACAAATGTCCCTGAAAAAAAAAGTTGTTATGATTTCAAAATCGGGCCTGGCCACCAAAATGAACTTTTGTCGCGTGTACACTGGAGTAGACTCGCTCGGAAATCGCCCTGAAATGTGATCAAACCAGTATAAGGAACTTACAGGGACGCTGGATCAGCGAGGGCGAGTGCTGGAAAGCTGGCGTGAAGTCAAATATCCCTGTATAGGAGTCATAGGCGGCTTTCGAAACACCGGGCCGTTCTGAATTTGAGTTCCAAGGAGCACGAGTGAGCCTATAAGTCCTTTTTGCGCGAGATGGCCTGATGAGCCGAACGACCTTGACCGGTCGCAGCACGGCTTCCTGGTCGCGTGGGTACAGCGTATAGGGAGATAATCTCCGGCTACTTGTGCTCTTCGGAGAGCGCAGTCAGTAAAGTCTGACATTTCCGCCCCTGGCCATAGCCAGTCTTGCGTGCTTATACAGTCACGCTCGTTTAAGCTTGTATGCGCAGTGGTGATTTCGGATGAGATACATTCACCAAATCGCATTGCGAGAAGCCGTCTACCCTCCCTGCGCATGGACTGGCGACTCCGGAATGCAAACAAAAATCTTCGCCCTTTTCCCACCTGGGACGGATGGCGAGCGTCGGCTGCGGTGCCAGATCTATGTGTAGATGTGCCCTTTTCTCCACCCAGGACGCATGTCGAGTGCTGCTGCGGTGCCAGGACAGCGTATCATAACCTCCACAGGTCATAACCTCCACAGTTCATAACCTCCACAAATTCAATGGTGCCAGATCTATAGTTAGCTGTCCGCGCACGGGAATTTTGCCTTTTCCGTGTTAAGCCCTTTTCTTTTAACACAGATTGAGAGCACTTCAGAAGAAATATTGTGATGGAATTTCGTGAATACCAAAATGGAGAGCGCAGGTCTGGATATGAGTGAGGAAACTAAAACTTGGTACGGTATGTGCTTAATGTGCTTAATATGAGGTGTATTATTTAAGTGGTAGAAAGTTAATATTCGCGGGGGATGACCTGTCACGTCTTCGCCTTTTGCCCCGGATAATGGTACAACACCGAAACGTCGGGCTTTGTTGTTATTCAATTATGCTTTTTGCTTTGTTATATATTTATCGTCCCATATCAGAAGCAGCGGCCTATCCTATTTGGCCGCGTGTACATTCACGGGGGTCTTTCAATGTGCGGCTTCTCTCGGTCAGCTGCCCATGAATCAGGACAGCCAACACAGGGCTGTCTCAGTGGGAAACAAGAGACGTCACGGGGTGTAAGCACACAGCCAGTACAATTTGCATCCTTTTTGTTGCGTTTTTGCGGACAGACCACCACCGGCTAGTAGTAAGAAATTAAACCCTGGGAAACTGTGGACAGCAAGCAAGCTAGTAACGCCCACAGCATTCCCAAGATCGCTAAGTGAAAGCGTTAGGGGAGCATAGAATTGATGAAAGGAGACTCATACAGAGGGAAATCATGCAGAATATCAATAGCGGATGCATACAATCCTATCAACATCCGCCAGCACAAATAGGAACGAAAAGGCAGTCATTCATAAGCCAGCATATTTTGGTATGTTGGAACATCTCGCAACAAAGTTGTTGCGAGATGTTAACAGTTATGTTAACCTCCATAGCAAGGCGGATATTTAATTAAAGTAAGACAATTGTATGAACCATATTCTAGTGTCAGTTTTCATTTTATATGCATAAATTCATAAAGTTATGCCTAATACATTTCTTTAGCACTTCTTTCTTCTGGACATCTGTTCAGACTGGGAAATATTTTGCAACTAATGTAGTTATAGAATATTCGTGCAGGGTACGTGCAGGGTACGTGCGTTCGTGCAGTGCAATATTCGTGCAGGGTTCCAAACTAATAGCATTCGGCCCATGTTGGTACAAATTATTAATCATGGCAGATGGTACAAATTAATCTGGAATGATTCTTGTATTATTAGGTATAGCATATTGAAACAATTCAGTCTGAGCAAGTGGAAATGTGCGATGAACAAATTTGTGCAGCATTAACTTGTGCTTTGTTTCTGTGCCATATCGGGGAACTTCAAAATGTGTATTTGATAAATAATCTATTTGTAGGACATACATGATGTCCATAATACAAAATTCAATGTGCACGTTTCTGGGATTTTATAATTTGGCCTAACCTAGTGGGATAATTATTCCTCCATATCACAGTAATTCAACCCGCCCGTATTGGCGGTCAGATACACTCCATCTCGGGGGGGGGGGGGGGTCTTTTATACCCCCTCTAATTTCCAAACTAAGCGTTGCATAAAACTAAAAGTGGTGTCATCGGAAAGCGCTCAACGAGTAGGGCCCGAAACCACCACACCAAAAAGTGACGTCACTAGGGGTCTATGCGATCACGACCGACATCATGTTTTTGACTCTGGGAGTTAATTTTGGAAGATCGTAAGCACAAAATTATTTTGAATAAGAAAAGAAAGGCGAAATCGACCATGGCCCTAAGATTTTGGCCTATCCGAAAATCACCATGTTTGAAATTTTTCAAATGTTGTGTCTTCATTTTTCTCGATTGTTTCTTTTTGTAATGGGTAGAGAGAGTGGACCGCGAAACGTTGCTTTAAGTCAACGTTTCCTCTTCAGAATGCTTACTTTATCCAGAACCTTCAATTTTAGCCCTAATGGGCGAATGTGCAAAACTAGTCCGTCATCAGAAACGAAAAATCGAAAATTCCCTTGTGCATTTTTTTGCATGCCTAAATATCAGGAAACGCTGAAAGTTTGATTCAAATATCTGTATTCATTAAAGCGTGACGACTGGTTGAACTTTTTTTCGAGGTGACCTCACTTGACCTTGAATAACACGTTGACCGTAGTCGACCTGATCTCAACGTTTTCACACCGCATGCCAAATTCATGTGGGAAAAGGTGTGCCAAATTTTGACACCCTGCAGCGCGCCATTTTGTTTTCACTATCTGCGTAGAACCGTAGGGGAAGCGTAAAATGACTCTCCCATAGTTAAATCGGGAAGGATAACTGAGTTGCATAAGAACTTCAGTTCTCGACATCTAATAAAACATTTTGCCCTCCCTATAATACCTACGTTTCTAGTAATGATGGCTGCAACATAATATACCAAGTCAATTTGTCACCCAACACTACACCAACATGCCTGCTTTGCTGCTTTCTGGTCACTCTATGTGGAGTCAATCCTATATATATGTCATTATTGAATGCTTTATAATAAATTTGTTAATCCGTTTTCGAAACATTCAGTGACAGCCAATTGTATTCAAACCAGTATCTAGCTCTAATACAAATTATTTATTATATATTGTAATTCATCTATATTTCATGTTTCATCATATATCATTCATCTATGTTATTTAATAGAAACAATCAAGAAAAAAAGCTAATGTTTGCTTGCTCATAAATTTAGACTAAGTCATTGATACATATGCTGAATAATAATATATGTATATTGCACATTGTTCACAGGACTAGGCTCGATCGGGCCCGATCCGCCCAGATGAACTTATGTACCAAGTACATTGTGCACGGCAGTAGGATCGATCGGGCCTCGCCCTCGCTCGACTAGGCCACTTCCATAATCTTCATGTTTGGTGTAAGACCTCGGCTACATTTCGCACACTTTCTACGCTTCCGACTAGCAATTTAGAATGAGTTGATGTCACGCGGCGATACTTTTTCTGATTGAAAGATGACCGAGTTGACTGAAACAAATCATTCCGTCACAGGCAGCTGGATGAAAATTGGCGATGGAAGCGATTCAGTGGTGAGGACACTTAGTGCAGTTGGTTGTTGTACAGCTGGTGTCATGGATAGATATGGCGGTATTGCATACTGCTGTTGGCAGGAAGGGTATGCATAGGCTCCTGTGTATGTTTCATGCTGGGTGGAAGAGGTCACCATGGGAATGTCTGGGACAGTAAATGAGCACGAAAATGAAGTGAAGATGCGGAAATGGGAATGTTGATGAGGTAGATTTTCAAATATTGTCACATATTCTTATATGTATAGCCTCATTTTAATCTGCAATTTGTCTTCAATATGGCTGCTCTTTATTTGCATCACAATCTCCTGACAAACTATGAGCGACAAACGTTGCAAACTAAAGCGTTAAGATTATAAAGTGGTAAGGATCGTGCAATTTCCGTAAATTATTCACATTTCACTCCCTTATTTTAAAGGATACATAGGCTCAACGTAAGTGGATCATCCGAATATCGGAGGAGTAGGGCGGAGTTTTGATTCGAAGACGACCGCTTGCATTACACACGGCGGAATTTGCCTTCAATGTTGTCATGTAAGGAACAATGGAGCTGGAAGCCAGGGGGCTAGAGACCAGTGAGCTGGGAGCCTGTGAGCTGGAGACTAGGGAGCTAGGGGCCAGTGAGCTGGGGACCAGGGAGCCTTAGCTGTTCACCGTTTCCCAGCATCACTGGATTTTCAGTGACCCGTACTTCGAACGGCTGCTGCCATGCTCCGTGCCCGTGGCTCATGGCATTTCGTAGCTTTCGGGAAGAACGCCATCCGCCCCACAGCCCCATTAACGGCACGTGCTAGCCCGGTGAATGAATAATTCATGCCACCGGTTGGACCGAAGATGACGCGGCACGAGTCTGTTGCCTGCTGGCAGATCACGTACCGGACTTGCCAGAATTGCGTACCGGGCCTACCAGCAGACTATATGGTGGCGGTTGTCAGACCACGGAAGTCCCAGGGAGGGGCCGACACGATTTATACGTGCCGCTCCGACGCTACTTCGTGACTGCTGTCTGACGGGTGATCCACCCTGTAGGTGCCGCCGACACACTCATGCTATACGACACTTCGTCAGTGCTGTCGGGAGGGCGATCCACGCTGAAGATGCCGCCGACACACTACTGCTATACGACACTTCGTCAGTGCTGTCGGGAGAGTGATCCACGCTGTAGGTGCCGCCGACACACTACTGCTATACGACACTTCGTCAATGCTGTCGGGAGGGTGATCCACGCTGTAGGTTCCACCGACACACTACTGCTATACGACACTTCGTCAGTGCTGTCGGGAGGGTGATCCACGCTGTAGGTTCCACCGACACACTCATGCTATACGACACTTCGTCAATGCTGTCGGGAGGGTGATCCACGCTGTAGGTTCCACCGACACACTACTGCTATACGACACTTCGTCAATGCTGTCGGGAGGGTGATCCACGCTGTAGGTTCCACCGACACACTACTGCTATACGACACTTCGTCAGTGCTGTCGGGAGGGTGATCCACGCTGTAGGTTCCACCGACACACTACTGCTATACGACACTTCGTCAGTGCTGTCGGGAGGGTGATCCACGCTGTAGGTTCCACCGACACACTCATGCTATACGACACTTCGTCAATGCTGTCGGGAGGGTGATCCACGCTGTAGGTTCCACCGACACACTCATGCTATACGACACTTCGTCAGTGCTGTCGGGAGGGTGATCCACGCTGTAGGTGCCGCCGACACACTACTGCTATACGACACTTCGTCAGTGCTGTCGGGAGGGTGATCCACGCTGTAGGTTCCACCGACACACTACTGCTATACGACACTTCGTCAGTGCTGTCGGGAGGGTGATCCACGCTGTAGGTGCCACCGACACACTACTGCTATACGACACTTCGTCAGTGCTGTCGGGAGGGTGATCCACGCTGTAGGTTCCACCGACACACTACTGCTATACGACACTTCGTCAGTGCTGTCGGGAGGGTGATCCACGCTGTAGGTGCCGCCGACACACTACTGCTATACGACACTTCGTCAGTGCTGTCGGGAGGGTGATCCACCCTGTAGGTGCCGCCGACAAACACTGCTATTGGTGTCGTTTGATGCGCTATGACGCACTCTGTCGCCGGAGTGCAATGGTCCGGTGACAGCGTGCGTGGTCCTGCGACAGCGTGTGTGGTCCGACGTCACGACACTAGAATTCTGACTCACTGACTGGTTTGCATATACCTCGGCCGGAGCTGATGTATTAGCAATGATGTGTACAGTTCTGACGGCTTGATTTCCAGGCGCTAATCACGAGGAGCACTCTAATGTCAGGCGCTCCGCATTTACCAAGCATAATTAAGCTTGTAATCTGGAGCAATTTGCGGACGGAGACATGCCATGTCGGTGCCCCGTGCTGGCATTTACGTGACAGACAGTATCGGCAGTACTTAAGCTGGCCGGCATGTATGTACCATAACATGCATGTCAACACGCACGTGCTGACAAACCATCGCGTGCTGACATACCGACGTGCTGACAAACCATCGCGCATCAACGGTGCCCATTCGGTACCGTTGATGCGATCGATCATATGGCAATCATAATCTGCATCACATACGTCAGTTCTCGAAAGGAAAACATCGCGACGCAGCTGGCAGAAAGTCGACTGACTGTGCATTGTACAACTGTACGTCAGTCACACACTCTGCGTGTCTTTATTGCATCATTGCATACCAGTTACCAGTTCAGCATTTGATGTCACATGGCCACTTCGCCGAATGGTCTGAGGTACCCCCGACGGCAGTGGAGATAATGAGATAGAGAAAAGAGATCAAGAAATAACGAGATAAAGAGATCCATAGATAAAGAGATAAAGAGATAAAGAGATAAAGAGATAAAGAGATAAAGAGATAAAGAGATAAAGAGATAAAGAGATAAAGAGATACCTGTATAAAGAGATTGCGAGATAATGAGATGACGAGATAATGAGATGACGAAGTAATGAGATGACGAGATAACGAGAAATCGAGATAACGGGATAGTGAGATAAAGATATAAAGTGATAGTAAAAAGGCCTGGAGAGACGTTCGAAAATACCAGGGGAACAGCAGCATCATCAGAATTGCTTTACGACCCAGTGTAGCACCTGCCTGATTCCGATGGACGCAAAGCTTAGCTCGGAAAGGGACATCCAGATTGACAATGAGGAGTGCGCTATGTGTTCCAAAGAGTCTCATCAGCTCTATTAATGTCATCCATTTGGAGCCCTTTGACTCGAAAGGGGTGCCAATTTGTCACTATAATGGAGCGTCTCGGCGGTACTCTGAAAAGTGATTTGAAAATAGTCACCTCCGTCCCCCTCCCCCGATATCTGCGTTCATGGCTCAAACAAGCCCTAAGCAGTGATTTTGGTCAAAATCGCCAAAGAACCAAGGAGTGGATACCTCTTGATGAAGGTGGTATATGGCAGCGCGTACTCCTTTTCAAATTGTGTTTTTTTCTACAGGAGCGATTTGAAGCGACTTGAACTCCTGGTGTTCCAAGTTGGAAACTGGTGGTGTTAAAACATGGTGATTACTAAAAAATGTTTTTTTTTTAAATTTCATCCCAATAAATGAAGCGTCAAATGGGGTCGAAGTGTTGACTTCGTTTCGAAAACTTTAGAAGCAGAAGCGGCAACCACAAATTTGCTGAACCCGTGGGTGATAATGGACACCAAGTTCAGTTGCAGAAGCAAAATTAAGCCTAGCGTACTCAGAAGCCGAAAAAAGACCATCAGAGGTCCAGCTGAGTCGATGACCTTTAATGGCTCCATAAAGGTCAATAAGCCGTGGGAACAGGACTGCTGAGTTGTCAATCGCCCCACCACGTCCAAAATTATCATGTTGGAGACAACTAGTGAAACTAATTGCCCACAATTCGCGATTTCTGTGAACACCTCCTATGTTCACTATTATGATGTTACAGCTGAGTGGTTTGACACGACAGCTTCAACGCTTAATCCATAAAGTCGGCAACGGATGCTCCGTCAGCTGCGCCCAGTAGCGCCGCGCTGACGCGCATCGTTCTTCCGTAACGCAAGGCAAGCTCCGGGATTGTATCGGACGCCCGGCACGGACGACGGACGGGCTCTGAATCGTGCACAGATCAACTACACAAATGACGTCATCACCGAGTTGTGGGAGGCTTCTATCGAGACCGTCGGCCTGTCCCTGCAGAGCAGCTGCTTCGCCTCGTTACCCCCCACCGCCGCTCTCTCCGGCACAGCCCCGGTACATTCTGGTGCCGAGGGTGGTCTGGGCAGGCCGAGCGTGTAGCACCACAGGGAGTTCCGGACCGTTCGCCTACTTGCCTGGCCACTGACGTCATGCATCATTAGTTTAGCGTCGCTATTGGTGCGGTCGCTGACGCTGAGAGCTCTCGCGAAATGGCAATCCGATCATTATGGAGTCTTGTTATTGACTGAAGTGAACCCATCAGATCAAATCGGCTCGATTATGACTGAAGTGTGACTTCGCAAGCTTACAACGATTTGCAGACCTCAAAGCGGATGTTACCCCACATGTCAGTGCGTCGTACGTGAGACCTCCATGCGCCTCTGTTGTGTTGTGAAAAACGTATTGGCGCGCTATCTATATATCACTAATTGTATTTCGCACATTGTCCCGACAGCAGTGCGTGCATTAGCCCACTGAGATGTCCGGGGCCACTGTTGATTCAGCATTTTCTCTTCTTGCCTGTATACATTTACTTCGACACTCCATGCGCTTACGCAGCGACCGTGGATCAGTGACCTCCTCCGAATTATTTTGACTGTATTGATTCCTATGACGGATTTGACAACATTGACATCTCTAGGATCATCAGCAGCGTCAAACAGACCCTCGTCTTCTCCAGCCAACATGTCAGGCGGGATAGCTGGTGTGCACCGTATATTCGCCTGCAGCATTCGCCTGCAGCATTCGCCTGCAGCAGCCAGTGTGGCACACCGCAGGCTGGGACGGCCCAGTCGATCGTCCGCGTGTCCAATCGAGCTTGGTACGGAGCCGCACCCTCATCAGACTGACCGCACAGTCGTGACGGCGGCACCTCTGCATGGTCGGCATGGTCAGTGCGATCGCCTGGAGTCAAGCATGCGCGCTAATAGCATGCTAACTGCATTTCCGCGTTCTCCATCCCGTCGTTCTGCCCAAGACATGCTCGGTCTGGGATGTGTCAAACTCAGCTTGAACTCCGAGTTGCCGCGTTTGAACATGCACACAAGTTGCTTGCTGATGGGATCCGACCTGTGAAGCTTGTTCAAGGGAAGTTGGATCTTGGAATTCACTTTCAAGAAAGTCGGTGGTTGAGCTTCACGACATCCCGGAGACCGTGATGAAGCGATGGGGGAAACTCGACTTTGTGGACGGTGACTTCTCTGACAGCTGCAAAGGGAAGCGTGGCAGGCAATCGTGATTGGTGACGTTCAGAACAGTCTGAAGAGCGAAACAGAGTTGTTGGTGCACCTGTTGCGCTCGTTTCGATCTCGCCAGGATCTGATGATGCTGCTGGGGCAAGTCTATACACAATGTTAATATCGAAGTATGCTTATGTTCTTCCAAATAACGTTATTTTTATGTGACACCCTTTATCCAGAACTAAGGTGATTTAGGACGTAACATATTCACAAAGCCGCATTGCTAAGAGCAGAAATAAAAGCGTCATCCGGCCCTGGCCCTGGAACAGACCCATTGGAATGCAAACCAAAGACTTCACCTGTTGCCACCCGGGACCATGGTGAGCGCTGCCTGCGGTACCAGATCTATGGTTAGCTGTGTCAATCTGCCCCAGGGACCATGGCGAGTGCCCAATGCGGTACCAGATCCATGGCTAGCTCCGTCCATTTGCCACCCGGGATGGATATCGAGCACCGACTGCGCTGTGAGTTACATGGTTAGCTGTCCGCACGTCAGCATGTTACCGTCAACCCTGTTCTTTGAACACAAATTAAGAGCACTTCTGGATCCATATTCCGACGAAGGTTGGGACATTTCAAAATGAGAAGAGCAGATTTGGCTCAAGGTGAGGAAACTAGAAATATTTTACTAGAATATTTGTTAAATATAATTACTTTATAGAATATACTTTGCTTTACTATACTAGAATATACTTTAACATAACTACTTTATAGAATATAGTTTACTAATAATTAATTACTAGAATACTGTATTGCATTGCGAATCGCGATCGAACGTTGTGCAAGTGCAGAAATTCCCCTGCGAACCTCTTTGGTGCACAACTATTGCGGGCACTTCATGACGAACATTGCGGAAAACACCAATGAAGATAAACAGGGCACATATGGATCTGAGTGGAGAAATTGCAATGCGGAACGCTATAATAAATCAGTTCTTACATTTTTAAGCGTGACTGTCAGACCGAGCCGGCCCGGGCTACTTGCATTCACTTTCGTACCATATACATGGGAGCAGACTGTTCGGGTACTGGAGCTTGACCCTGCTACCTTGAGAGCCGTGGGTATGACCTAGCCGGGCCACCTCTAGTGCCGGTACCCTGAGACCCGTGGGTACGGCCCAGCCGCGGCCACATCCTGTGAATGCCCGCACCGACCGTTTGTCACGAAGCCAATCGAAGCGGCTGGCCGCGCCGAGACAGCGTGTAATGGCCTGCACGCTATCTGGTGCCATGAGGGAGGGGGGGAGGCGAGAGCCTGGCCGCCGTGATTGCGGCGTCAAAGCATGCCCAGCCCGAGGTGGGTTTCCTCACACCTCATCTACTGGGTTCACTGGCAAGTCACGGCTGACCATGATCAGATCAGATGGTGACGATCCGTCTAAATGCAGACTCTGCATGACTGCCGGTGTGGTCGGTATCGCACGCAATGTATGGCCTCTGAGCTTAGCACAGTGGTGGAGTTGTGTTTCTGTTGAGTCGGACGCGGTGGTGGAAATGTGAGTGTTACTCGTGATAACAGGTGCTTATCACACTGTTTCGGATGCTGTCAGAAACACGATGCCAGAGAAAATGGTGGCATATGTTGGTGTAGACTTAGTGAATCTGCGAGACTGGGCTGGGTTATGAGACAGCTGGAGTCTCTGGCCACTACATTTGATATATAAGATACGTCAGGAGATGGGCAGCGCCGCACCTTGGATTGCTGCGGATGAATGGCTTTGAATAAACTACATTTGTTGTTGTAGCTTACTTTTACCACCCACTCCCCACTTTCTTTTATTAAAGACAATATTGAATTGTTTCAATTCAGCGGTGTCTATCCATCATTACACTCCAATCGTTGACTACACAATAATGCATTGTTTAATTAAAGCCAGCCCTACCGCGTTGACATTGATTAAGCGACCTGGCGTATGTCGCCGCGTCTCTATCTAAATGAGCATGCCGGACGCTGCCAATTACAATGCTCTGCCGGCGTGTGCGCCGTGCCAGCTCAGTGGAGCTGGCCACTTCGTCAAGGGTCGTGCGTGACGTCTGTCCAGGCTCTGATCCGTGAGAGCGGCTCCACCCAATGGGCGTCTGGGCGCCGGGCGGTGCCGGTGACATCTCACGTGGCTGTGGTGACGACGTGTGCGACATTCGGCGCTCCCCGTCACCATCCAATGGTCGTCTGGACATGGGACGATGCCAATGACATCTCACGGCACTCTCCGCCACCGCCCAGTGGTCGTCTGGACATGGGATAGTGCCAATGACACCTTACGGCACTCTCCGCCACCGCCGAACACTGATCGACTGTCAACGGCAGCGCGGGCCGGCGAATTATTGGTGATGGTGGGAAGTTCTAGATTGGAAGTGGTTTTGGGGTGAATGGGGACAGGCGCCGCTAGTGCATCAGTGGTGACCTTGGAGCTGGTGGGTCAGTGATGGCCTCTAGGGCTCTTGGATGCGTGTTGTTCGGGGTTCGCGAATGGGTGGTGGTGCTAGGGATTCGAGTATGTGTGGTGGTGCTGGAGGCTCGTGGATGTGTGGTGGTTTTGGTGTTCGTGGACCAGCGGTGGCATCAGCGACCGGCATGGTTTGCAGTGGACATGCACGACGGAAGAGTGGCGGATTGCCGCTGACACCACATCACATCCGAAGATCGCCACAGTCGACCTGCGGTGGTGATTTGCAAGGCATCCGATCGAAGAATTCCGCACATCCGTGCGGCATGTCACGGTCGGGATTCTCCTGTTAACACGGCTGTGGCCGCGCATAGCGGTGTCGTCTCCAAGACATCACCCGTCTATTGTGTTCAGGCCGGGCCGTATCTGGCTCGGCCATCTCTCTCACGTGCCGTACGTGCAGACACGTCACGGCGCGCGCCAGCGCCGGTGGGCTCCGACGGCGGCCATACGTGACGGCACGAGCCGCCGACCAGCCCACTGCTGAGGCCGCGGCTGAGGCCGCTGCTGAGCCCGCTGCTGAGCCAGCTGCTGAGGGCGCTGCTGGGCCCGCTGCTGAGCCCGCTGCTGGGCCCGCTGCTGAGCCAGCTGCTGAGGGCGCTGCTGGGCCCGCTGCTGAGCCAGCTGCTGAGGGCGCTGCTGAGCCCGCTGCTGAGCCCGCTGCTGGGCCCGCTGCTGAGCCAGCTGCTGAACCCGCTGCTGAGCCCGCTGCTGAGCCCGCTGCTGAGCCCGCTGCTGAGCCCGCTGATGAGCCCGCTGCTGAGCCCGCTGCTGAGCCAGCTGCTGAGCCCGCTGCTGAGCCAGCTGCTGAGCCCGCTGCTGAGCCCGCTGCTGAGCCCGCTGCTGAGCCCGCTGCTGAGCCCGCTGCTGAGCCCGCTGCTGAGCCGCTGCTGAGCCCGCTGCTGAGCCCGCTGCTGAGCCGCTGCTGAGCCCGCTGCTGAGCCCGCTGCTGAGCCCGCTGCTGAGCCCGCTGCTGAGGATACTGCTGAGCCAGGTGCTGAGGCCGCTGCTGAGGCCGCTGCTGAGCCCGCGGCTGAGGCCGCTGCTGAGCCCGCTGCTGAGCCAGCTGCTGAGGGCGCTGCTGGGCCCGCTGCTGAGCCCGCTGCTGGGCCCGCTGCTGAGCCAGCTGCTGAGGGCGCTGCTGAGCCCGCTGTTCAGCCCGCTGTTCAGCTGTTCAGAGATGCTCGGGGGTACAAGGTCCACGTATCTGTCGAGGAGATACCGATCCACGCATCTGTCAAGGGAATTTCGATCTATGCTCACTGTCGAAAGATTCTCGACCCACGCATCTGTCGAGGGAACCTCGATCCCGCATCAGTCGAGGGCATCTTGTCTGTCGAGGGAATCTCGATTCAGACGGTTGCCGAGGGAGTCTCGACCCACGCGGCTGATGGAACGCTTCCGACCGGCTCTGCCGAAGAGATCAGCTTCTGCGTCAGCACCGTCACCAACGGACACGGTTGTTGTACGCGGTGCAGAAGCACTCACCGACTGGCACGAATGGATCGCTTCATCTCAACGGCTGGGCGCGAAGTCGACCACATGCGGAGCATGCCGGGCGCACGCTCAGGTGGCCGGCAGGGTCGCCACTTCACAACTCTAACATTAGTAAGGCAAGTGATCGAGAAGCGAAAAGATTGATTTTGATATTTGTTGTTGGGTTATTCGGATAACAACCACTTAACCTTGATGCTCATTGGCAATTAATCATTATGCACGCGCTTATTAAATAGCAATACGTATAACTTAGAAGAATATTCCGAAATCCATATGATCCAAAAAGGACAATATGCTAGCCATGTCATGTTGTCAACCTACAACCACGCGGTCGTCTTTCACCCTACCGACATACCCCATGCATCTTACATTTGCACTTCTGGCTTCGTTAGTATTACCCCATAATCGCCCTGCAATGGTCATGGAGATTCAAAGGCACCTTAGCGAACGCTTTGCTCAGGAAAATGCAGTGCTATAAGTACCAACCGCGTCATATGTAGTACCTGATGGAAATGGCTGCCGATATCTACCTTGGTCTACGCTATGTAATTGACATGTTTGCTTTGTTTGACAAAACTCAACCTGACTGAAGTTCAAACAGAATCGATGTGGATGAGCATCGATGTACGCGGAGCGCATTTCTCATAAACTGGGCAGTACGTACAGATCGTCGGAGGACATACAGAATAGGTCGCGTCAGGCTCCAGCGAGGTGGTCCGTGACGGAGGTGGTCTGTGACCGAGGTGGTCCATTACCAAGGTGGTCTGTGACCGAGGTGGTCCGTGGCATAAGTGGTACGTGACCAAGGTGGTCCGTGACAGAGGTGTTCCGTGACCGAAGTGGCCCGTGACCGAGGTGGTCCGTGACCGAGGTGGCCCGTGACCGAGGTGGTCTGTTACTGAGGTAGTCCGTGACCGAGGTGGTCCATTACCAGGTGGACCGTGACCGAGGTGGTCCGTGACCTAGGTGGTCCGTGACCTAGGTGGTCCGTGACCTAGGTGGTCCGTGACCTAGGTGGTCCGTGACTGAGTTGGTCCGTGACCTAGGTGGTCCGTGACTGAGTTGGTTCGTAACCGAGGTGGTCCGTGACCTAGGTGGTCCGTGACTGAGATGGTCCGTGACCGAGGTAGTCAGTGACCGAGTTGGTCCGTGACTGAATTGGTCCGTGACCGAGGTGGTCCGTGACATAGATGGTCCGTGACTGAGTTGGTCCGTGACCGAGGTGGTCCGTGACTTAGGTGGTCCGTGACTGAGGTGGTCCGTGACCGAGGTAGTCAATGACCGAGGTGGTCCGTGACCAAGGTGGTCCGTGACCGAGGTGGTCCGTGGCCGAGGTGGTCCGTGGCAGAAGTAGTACGTGACCAAGGTGGTCCGTGACCGAGGTGGTCCATGACCGCACATCACGACAATGACGGGTTGGCAACTCAGGCCGTCCTTGTGCGGTCTCCGAGGCGGAACGCTTGTAATTGGACTTGCGGATGTTAATTACGTGATGAAGCCACACATGGCACACCGAGCAGATTAGCGGAGCGGCGGGTGAAGGTTGAATGTCTGTACTGGCTTTGACACGCTGAAACATGATCGAAACGCAGGTTCTGACTGATATGTCAGCACCCTCTCACTGCCTTCGCCCATCCTTCCCGTCTCTCAGTCATGCCTTTTGTTCCCAAGTCGGCTGTTGCACAAGAGGTCCCATTTAGGAACGGACAAAGAAAATTGAATTTGTTTTCCAGAATTACATAAATCGTTCCACATACATTTATGTCGCACAGCATTAAAACAGCTAAATGCGCTTGCTCCGTAGTTACACTAGTAAATGTGCTGTTGTACCAAGTGCATGCTGCTCTAGTGTGTTTCGAGGTATCACACGGTGCATGCTGGTGAAGATATTGCGCGTTTGTGAATGTAACCGTAATACTCGGTGCGTGCTACTCAACACCTTTGGTAGGTATTGCACACAATATGTTCGAAGTCATGACATGGTCATTCCATCAATAAAACAGTCTAAAAAGTGCATGAACGTAACCCCCAAATCTACGCCTTCCACATACACCTATGAAAGCTAGGAATATCAAATTAGCAGGATGGCTAGAGGCTGTTGTAGCATTTCTCCTGTGCGAATTTGTGAACCCTAGCCCCTAGGTCAATTCGTTCGGAGGAAAATGAGACAAAATGTGCTTTGTTGTGCCATGTTGTGCCATGTTTGTTTGCATTCCTGTTCATTTTCTTCGGTGGCAGAGCATAAACTTGATCTAGATTGATCTAAGTGACCATGCATGGCCTTGATACATGTAGGATGCAAGGCATTGTATGCACGTATATAAATATATATACACATATATATATATATATATATATATATATATATATATATATATATATATATATATATATATATATATATATATCGTGACTTATTAAACTATGATGGAATACTTATATTTAACCGGGAATGACAGGGATGTAAAGGTTTGTCAAGAAGAAGAGGAACATCCTAGAAAGCTAAATGGATCCATCTTTTTACCTGGGAAACCTGCCAGACATCATTGCACATCATCGCACATCTCTTCCGCAACCCAAGACACGTAGGAGCTGAATACAATAATACAACATCCCCAATTCTGAAACGGGTTGATAGATAGTCTCGACAACGCTGATGCCATTGGTGCCCAAACTCGCTACTCATGGTAGTTGGAACTTGGCATAAATTGCTTACCATCAAGTTTCATTCAGGCCCATATGCCTCATAAAATGACACGAGATTAATTGATTCCATGCCTGCCATAACTCCATTTTGTGTTGGACACATACTGCGTGATGCACGTGCCGGTGTTGTAGAATGTTCGGCAGACACGAGCGCCGTGCCGGATGTGGTAAATACTTGTTGGAACGCAGTTGTGGGATTTTCTGCGGCATCCAAAAAGGCTTACGGCTCGAGGAATCAACGTGTTCATGCTGAAGGTGTGGAGGGGGGGGGTCACAGTGGGGTCCCGGGGCCCACTTGTGCTGCTGGCGGCTTATTCCAGCACACGTGTTTGCGGGAAATTCGGATATCTCGATCGACTCTCCGATCACTACGAAGCCAAGTTTTGACGACAGTGGGCCCTGCTAAGTTTGGTAGCCGCTCTTCACGTGCCGTACGGTTACCGCCGTTCAGGTCAGTGCATCAGAGACGAACCTCTTGACAAACCTCCTCAGTGTTGGCCACATCGCCTGGGCGGTGTGCGGCGCCTGAGGGCGCAGTTGCGCGGCGCCTCAGCTCGTGCTTGCGTTCATTTGCATGTCGATTGAGACGTGCATGGAAGACAGCGCTGGCAAACATGTCGGCTCGTTAGACACGATAACTGTTTTACGGTCGGCGCGCAGGGTGCATGGGCCTGCGCGGCAGTCGTCGTATATCTCGCCGGCACCCGTGTCAGGGCGGAGCGCGAACCCAGCCGGCCGTCGGGTACGTGTTCAACACAATGGCGGGCGGGCGTTCGACGAGGGGCGAAGACAATGCGCTCCGGCCGAGGTGCGGTCATCGGGCAGGCGCTTGCTTGTCATGGAGCGGAGGAGCGCTGCTGATCGAAGACAGAGCCGCCGGCGATGTTACATGGCCGTTGCTGGTGTATGCATGTGAGGGATGGTAGCCCGCGGCGTTCGTGTGGGTTTGCACGCGCTCCGAGGAGGTATCGACAGGCTTATGGAGGTCGCCTGCTTGATCTCGACGCCCCGAGGCAGTATCGACGGGCTTATGGAGGTCGCCAGCATAATATCGATGCTTCGTGAGCATCGATATGCTGTAGTTGTTTTTCTTTGTCTGTGTGTTCGGGTAGTAGAGATATGCTTGCACCGCACAGCTCAGCCAATAATGACGGATATTCACGGTATGCAAATTGCAGTCGTTATCAGATCTGCATAGACATCAGGAGCTGCTTATTGCTTATCATCTGGCCACCCTGTGCGGTGGGCGGTGTTTGCGTGCGGTCTCTTTATTGCGTACTATAGAGACCCAGGCCGGCTGGGTTACGACCATCATTTACGCTTAGTGCGTGGTCCCGTCTCTGTTTTGATCGTAAATTCACCAATCGCGTTTTAATTGAAGCCCGAATATAGCCTAACCCTCGACGGCGCACGGCATCTTGCCACCTGCCCAGCCGCAAGGAGGGTTGTTGAAACCCTCTAGAATTTACAAACGGGGAATACCAATGGCATGCAGCAAACCGACCAGCCTATTGCATGCGACGATAGTTCGCGATTGATATTTCACCTGCACTTACATACTTGGAGCTGCTGGTTAACCACCAAGGTCAGCTAAGACATTTCTTATCGCAAAATGAACACTTTCCGTTTGAAGATCCGCTGCATGAAGCCAATAACATAGAACCAATAACCAATAACCCATTGCTTATGACCAATAACATCATTTAATATAGTATTGCTCAACATTTTGAGATGCTACTTGTATACAATATGTTGCATTTAGAACAAAATGTCAAGGGTTAGATGAGGTCGAAGCGTCATTTTGTAAATTCTTATCCAGTTCACGAAAATACTATTTTCCTGCATCCAACGGTAAAAAAAATGGATAAGAAATGTAGGTTCAGCGTCCACATTAACCCCAGAGCGACTCAAAAGCCGATTGGAGCCATCTGAGGTCAGGATAGGTCAGTGACCTTGAGTGACCTTGGAAATTTTGATGTTGTGTGGAAATGCGTTAGCGAAGTTGTCCATCATTCTACTATGTTCATCTTTGATGTCTTGGGGAAAATAAGGGAGGTCAATTGCCGATAATTCACGATTTTGGCCAAAAATGCCTTTCATGTTCACCTGTATGATACATCTCATGATGTCACTTAAATATCACTTGATATCTTGAAATAATTTATACTGTTAGATCGGCAAAGGATGTTCAATCAGTTGCACGAAGTGGCGATGCGCTTACGCGCGCCGTTTTTCCATGATCGTGGAAAAACCTGAGGCAGAGCTTGCATCAAAACTCTGCACGGGCGAGAGCTAACAACGCCCCCAGGCAACCTACCGTCAGGCTGCCATTAGTCTACTAGAACGACACAAGCCGGAGGCGAACACTTTCGGACCGTACCCATGTAGGGCTTCCTCGATCGAAATCTCAGTGGCACACCCACTGCATGGCTCATCTGTGGGATGCACTGTGGCAAGATTTCCACGTCCCGTGGCCAAACGTGAGGTGCCGGCAGAGGAAACGGACAGCTCCTGGCACGGAATTCCACGACCGGTGGCGAGTCTCCAAACGTGTTTGCGGATAAACCTTCATGCCTTCGATATAGTCTCTACAGTGGAGATTACAGCGTGTATGTGTGCGTTGCAAATGATCTGAATGCTGGAATGTCACTTCCTGTTGACTTCGCTATATTGTGAAACATGTAAAATATATTGCGAAGTAATGAGAGCGTTGAGCGTCAACGGATCGAGTGTCGCAGACTTCCGCACAGAATTAGCCAGTACTTCAGGGCGCCTAGAGCTGAGGTATATTTATACGTGCACAATGTGGCGTCCAGTCTTCGCTAATATTCCGTGCAACGCGATGCAGCGTACGGCAGATTGATCATGCAAGAGCGTCATCGTTTGTCTCAGTTGAATCTGGCCATCACTTTAATGTACTGTCAACTTCGTAATTCAGCTTAATGCTCGCCGTTTGTGTTTCTCATCACAGCACCATGAACAAGCAGTTATGCTTACCTCCGGTGACTCTCAATGACCACCATGGAAACTCTCACCCTTCATGGGCGGGCGGCCAGTGATCCCAGCGCTCCCCGTGTGGGGTCGCCGGGAGACTCTCACCCTTCATTGGCGGGCGGCCAGTGATCCCAGCGCTCCCCGTGTGGGGTCGCCGGGAGACTCTCACCCTTCATTGGCGGGCGGCCAGTGATCCCAGCGCTCCCCGTGTGGGGTCGCCGGGAGACTCTCACCCTTCATTGGCGGGCGGCCAGTGATCCCAGCGCTCCCCGTGTGGGGTCGCCGGGAGACTCTCACCCTTCATTGGCGGGCGGCCAGTGTTCCCAGCGCTCCCCGTGTGGGGTCACCGGGAGACTCTCACCCTTCATTGGCGGGCGGCCAGTGATCCCATCGCTCCCTGCGTGGGGTCGACGGATTTAGCTTTATCAGTGGAAACTTGTCATGGTATCATCAATCATTCTCTCTTCAAAAGCACTCCGACTTCCCCCTATCCAGGCCTTCCAGGAGAAGCCGTCTGCCAACAAGAAGAACTTACTGACTCGATCCTGGAAGTTCGTGACAGGCCCCAGCCACTTGATCCGATTCCGGTCGGTTCCGCTTCTGGTCCAGGTTTTAAACGCAGGCATAGCTGCCAACCGAGTGAGCGATTTAATGGACTGAGTGAGCGTGAGACGTCGCGACGTCAGGCTGTGACGTGACGTGACGTGACGTGACGTGACGTGACGTGACGTCGGGATGTAACGTGACGTGACGTGATGTTGGGCTGTGACGTGACGGGTCGTGACGTAGGACTGTGGCGTGACGAGACGTGACGTGACGTGATGTTGGGCTGTGACGTGACGGGTCGTGACGTAGGACTGTGGCGTGACGAGACGTGACGTCGTGATGTGACGTGACGTGACGTAGCGTCAGCCGTGATTAGCGTAACGTCAAGCTTCGATATCTGGTGAGGACATGCCGTAATGCTGCGCTTATCCCGTGAGGCTTGAAATCAGCTGCCCGCCGCGGCAGTTCCGATCTGTTCTCCCCGGGTTCTTTGTGTATTTCCATGCAGCGTGAGTGGAGGACGGAACCGACGAAAGCTGGCCGGCACGGGGTGGGGTCGGCGATAAAAGAAGAAGCGCCCAGATGGAACAGATGAGTGGGTGTGGTACGCAGCACGAAGAGCACGGCAGATGCTGCGAGCCAGGTCCTGTTTCGATGCAGGGTGTATCGTGGATAGAATGAGGGCAGCATTCCGAGAGGAGGACGAATAAGAATGCATTTTAAGCATGGCTATTGATCCTGGTGCCCCTGTGGACAATGGCAGTACGTTTTTTGTACATGACATCATACCGACGTACAGCTCGATATCCCAGTATAGTGACCGATGCGTTGATAATATTGTCAACAGTGGACGTGCTGTTTGTGATGTTAATAACAGCATGCAGGATGTTTTATGACGCTTCAAATGGTGTGATGGATACTTGGTGATGTTCTCAGTGGTATGCTGGCTGAGGTGACGTCAGTAGTGTGCTGACTGAGGTGATGTCAGTAGTATGCTGGCTGAGGTGACGTCAGTAGTGTGCTGACTGAGGTGATGTCAGTAGTATGCTGGCTGAGGTGACGTCAATTGTGTGCTGGCAGTGTGGTGTTGTTGTCAGTGGCGTGATTACAGCTTGGTGATATCTTCAACTGCGTTCTGGATGAACGGTTGGCACAATTTGCAACAATGCGTTGAGCCTGCCTCGCCCAGATGGATCGCGATCCATTTGTCCCGCGTCGGTGGCAGTTGCAGTCGCCAGCGATCAAGGACAGCTTTGTGTGTGTGTTATCTGACGCGCCAGGGCAAATATTTGGACGCTGCCCAGCTGCAAAACAAGCGTGATGATATAGACCAGCTCACGGCGGAATATACTAGCTGCACGATGAGGCGGGTATTCACAGAGCAACGTGCCGCTGGCTACAAGTAGATGACCGCTTCTATGGCATCATGTTGATCTAACAATGGATGACCGTTACCATGGCATTATGCTGATCTACCAATAGATAATCGCTATCATGACATCATGCTGATCTACGGATAGATGACCGCTTCCATGGCATCATGCTCATCTACCAATCGCACGCGTCCGTCTTGGTAGAAATGTATTTCATCATTGGTACGAGTGCATCTCCACACATCCGCACCAAGTGCAGCGTACATGAGTTCGAAAGCTATCCTTGAAACGAAATAGTTATAAAACGTATCGATTTTTACAACGTTGCCTCTGGTTGCAGCACTCATAAGTGTCATTCTCTTCTGCATCTCCGGAGCAAGCAGCCTGCAGTGAAGTAATTGTCAGCTGTATGTGTTGAGAACCTATTCGTATGGCCAGAGCACATTGGGCACGGGGACACGGGGTCGGATACAATTATCGGAAACCGGACGTGAAACACGCCAGGGTCTCCTCCGTGGGCGTGCGGAACGGACGCCGTGGCATGACAATGACATCGGCACCTCATAGTTAATTCGCGCGACCCGACAGTGATGGCGCCGGTGGGCGGTGACCTTTGACCTCTGGTCGGGTGACATGTAGCGACATTGTGTCGTGACATAGCGTGTGACGTGAATCTTTACTGGCTTCAGAATGGACGTCACTGTGGTTCATGTTTGTGAGTGCATGTGTTCTGATTGATGTATTATACCAGGGCTGGAAACAAGTGGAGTATGGTTTGAATCCAGAATGATACACGAGTTTCATGTGGCGAAATGGCTTGCTTCAGTGGCATTGAAATACTAAGCAGCTGTGAGCCCAGAAATACACTGGCATCCGATGCCGCTTTGGCTGGGATGAGGTAATATTTGGTCAAAGTGACCATGTGACTGTGTGTGTGTGTGAATTTTGCCAGCCTGCCACCGCATGATGATGTCGGCTGTATGTGACTAGCACACGACAACGCTAGCTGACTGTACATACATTTTCAAATTTGTGAAAACGTGTAGACTTAAGACTGGGTAAATTATCGCAGTACACAAAATGTATGATTGAAGAAATAAAACCAATCAGTCGCCAGAAAACGCACGTACCCTCATTATCAGACAAGCTCCAGAACAGGAGCCAAAATTGTTCAGTTTGATCGCGTTGATTGTATTCTGATGACCGATGTTGCGTGTTGCCATTGCCATGGTGCTCTAGGCTGTGAGCCAAAACTGGCAGGTGGCAGGCGGCAGACCAACACCACATGTGTGGCGTTGTCAGTCAACCCATGTCAGGCGGAGCCCAACATTGGCTGAACCGAGATGGACCGGCTGAATCCAACATCACGACCACGTCTTCCAGATGTGGTCTTCCAGTGACAAACCCCTGGATTGGGCCAGTTCCCCACCGGCATGACGTTTTTCCTTTCGTGATTCATCAAGGCCGTAGAAGACTTGGAGTAGATTTCACACCTATTTCAAGGTAGCTATTCAGCAAGTGTTATCAAAAATAATAATTGATATTATATTTGTAATGGATATCAAACTGCAGATTCCATCTGTCATTCGTGCATTATGTTTCCAGTATTAAATTTAGCCTGCTTCAATTTAGTTCTAATACAAGGAGATGAATGTGCTTTTCTCAGTCAGGTGTTGTGCCTTCACGGCTGCCTCATTGTGTGTCCCTTCTGATCTGTTTCAGTGCACATGCGCTTCAATTTATTCGTATCGAACCGGAAGCCCGCTAATCAATGTTATATCTTGGGATTTAAAGCCACTATCTACCCCATTGTGACATCTTGGCCAATCTCTTCAGCATCACATGCCCCATGGCCGGTTTTGAATCTACCGCCAGATACAACTGAATGTAAAAATAGCATAATGCCACGTTTATGATCATTATCTAAGCCACCTACTAGCATCAATCCCATCCCATTCACCTCAATTCCCATTTCCATTCTACACCATAAATCATTCAAAACTAGAATACTTCGACTAAACATCACATTTTTGGACTAAACATAAAATTATTCGCCTAAACATAAGATTCTTGGGCTAAGCATAATATTTTTGGGCTAAACATAAGATTCTTGGGCTAAACATTAGATTCTTGGTCTAATTAATGTATCCACCTAACTCTAGAGAAACTACCGACCGCATGCGGAAACAAATGCTTCAGCGGGAGGGGGATTCACATGAACACTGTGCAACCTACCCGCTACAACATGTGACTTCGAAGCGGGAAAACGTGTGGTCAGAAGTCCAGCTTGCAGTTGAGTCTGCCATCACAGATTGTCCTGTGACCAAGCACCGTCCATGGTCAACGGGGGCTTGAACGTCGCCGGCGGCTCATTTCGCCCGCTAGGCTCAGCTGGCAGCCGGATGGAGAGGGTCTCAGCCACGCTGGGCATGGCGGTGAATAATGGCGTGCTAAACTCTGCTAAAAGTGTCCCGTTCAGCTGAAATTGCTCCGTCGAGCCATGGGTGAAGCGCATGCGCCACAGGTCCGGCCTCGTATGTCCCCTATATTCAAGGTCAGCGGAGCATCGAATATCAAAGAAGAACTGTGTGCGTATTCTGGTGAATGTGCCATGCGACATGGATACATGGCGAATTGACATCCTATAGCCCCGTGAATCATTACACGTTCCTCGGGTGATACACTACTCTGGCTCGACCAATTCAGAAGCCTCCGCCCACATGGCCGTAGTGTGGAAGATGGCTCGGTGAGCTTGAACTGTGTGCATTCTGGGCTAATCACCTGCACCATTGATAGCTGAGAAGACAGTTTATTTAGGCTCAATAAGGCAAGAGCGTTGCCAACACTGACAACGCTCGACGTGGATGCCTGTCCCACCAGCAGCCTGCGTATGGCGACGACAGCCTCCTCCAGCAGCCTGTGTATGACGACGACAGCCTCCTCCAGCAGCCTGTGTATGACGACGACAGCCTCCTCCAGCAGCCTACGTATGGCGACGACAGCCTCCCCCAGCAGCCTGTGTATGACGACGGCAGCCTCCTCCAGCAGCCCGTGTATGGTAACGGTCGCCGGAGTATTACGGAAGATTGAATTGCGATGTTTTTGCAGTCTCTTTGCCTCTTTTTTACCAGATCGAAGTTTCAATTGTGGTGTTTCTACAATCCCTTTGTCGTTTGTTACTACGTTAAAATGCCGATTGTCATGTGGTTATATTTTTGCAACCTTTTTAATTGTTATATATTTTAATACACCATCTCACGACGGAGCAACTAGGAGCTCCGAAAACCCATCAAGTGCTTCACAAAGGATCATTCCAGATAACTTTTTATCATGCTTTTTAACCCCTTAATAAGTATTTCAAAGATTTAATCTCAATGCTCTATGTGAGGCGTATCTACTAACTTACACAACTTTTAAAAGAGAAGACTCAAAGTCTAGCGAAGTGTATCCATCACACAACTTTTCTGCGCCGTTTGTCGTAATAATAATTAAGTACCTAAGGGTGAGTTAAAAATAAGACAGTGTTCTCCAAGAAAGCCCAAAGGATTGATAAAATGCTAGCCACGACCTTGTACGTGAACGTCTACAATTCTGGAGGCGAGAGCGTATCGTCATCGAATCGCAGGTGCAGAACCTCATCAGCTCTCTCCAGCGTGATCTGTCGCCAGAGCACTTCAACACCGTGACATCAGCAGTGGCCGTCGCCAAGAACCACGAGCAGCAAGTCTCCAAGAACGAACAACGACGGTAGTTTGACGCGCTTCAGCGAGAGCGCGCTGGTGCTGAAGCAGAGATCCACGAGCTCGTCATCAAGAAAGCTGTCGCTAACGTCAGCCAGCACGCCCCCTCGGCCGGAAACTGCAGCGTCCTAGAGCTTGACCTTGGCTTCATTCCTACCCGAAAGCATTGTCCAAAGTAAAGATTTCCTCCGCCATCGAATATACGGCTCAGACGATTCCAGGTAGAGAGCAAACTGATCAGATCCGTTTTGAGGCTGTCCAAGTACTTAAATCAGCCCATCACCAGAAGGCCTAACATTTCCCCACCTCAAAGGTAAGCTTTGCCTGAGCTCGAAAAGAATCACGTCATCGCCATCTGTCCGGCAGACAAGGAAAACGATATGATAATCATGGGCAGGACCGCGTATAAACAGAAAGTAAACACCGTTCTTTCTCATTATGCATACCAAACTCACCGCTGACCCCACCAGTAAGATGAAGCGTACAGTTACGGAAGTGATAAAACAGCTGATGCATTCAGGCATAATATCTCAGACTGAAGCTGATGACCTGAAGCCTACACACAGCCTTCTGCTTCACCTCTACGCCCCACGAAAGTTCCACAAGGGAGGTGTGTCGGTTCGCCCGATCGTTAGCTGCATCGGCTCCCCCGTGGAGAAACTATCTGCCCACCTGACAGGTATCATAAACTCGATCCTGGGAAAAAGCCATCACCATCTAAAAAATCTGGATTTTGTCCGAAAAGTACGCTCCAGGAGCTCCACTGAAAAAAATATTCGTCAGTTTCGACGTGAAAAGTCTATTCATGAAGGTACCAACCGACGAAAGAACGAAGGGCCGACCGAAGTCGGGCTCCGTTTCGTTGATAATTGTTTTGCCTGCCGGAGCCACCGGCTCGAAGATATCGACAAGTTCCACCAGCATCTCAACAGTATCCGACCGTCAGTCAAGTTCACCATCGAGTTGGAGAGAAATGGAAGTCTTCCTTTCATCGATGTGAACTAGCAGACAACTGAAGGGCGACTTTAAACCTCCGTCTACAGAAACCCACCCACATCAACTTCTATCGACGGCAAGAATCGAACCACCCCTAAAAGGTGAAGCAAAGTGTCGTGCGCTGTCTCATTGAAAGGATCCGACAAATATGCAACGAGGATAGCTTCGAGTTTAAATTGTTCACCCTCGCCAAGGTATTCACCGCTAAAGGCTACCGAAAGAAAAGCGCTGAATCTGCTGATCGAGAACACAGAGACCGTCCAGAGAAAACGGAAGCAAGCTGAGATTACTTTCCCTATTACCCCGACATTGGAGAGTGCCTGGAATACCGCTTGAGACCCTGGGAGTTATCATCGTTCACGCGTCTGAACAATCCCTGAAAAGCAAACTGTGCCAACGTCTCAAAGATCGAAGAGATCGGGGCATAGTTCGGGGGCAGAGCTCGGGGATATCTACCACCTGACATGATATGCAACGCAACGAACATTGGCGAGAGTGGTCGGCCGCCGGACAAGCGCCTCAAGGAGCACCGGAACGCTCTCTCCGAGGCTCAACCAGAAAAGTCCACACTCGCTGAACACGCTGTTGATTCTCGGTATGATATTCGCTGGAACAACGGGGAGATTTTGGGACGGGAAACCAAGCTTAAGAGAAGGAAGCTGCCGAAATCATACCACATTGGAAAGTCGCTGCCAGAGCTGATCGGAGATGGATAGGGGCTTAGAATGGTCGGCCATTTGGAGAGTGGCTGGCTGATATTAACGGGCGGTAATCTGAGAAAGGTTGTGATTTTGGGAAGTTTCAAATGTGATATTTTTTGCAGTCACCTTGCCGTGTTTCTTACTGCGCGCAAGTTTCAATTATGATGTTTTTTTTACAGTCCGTTTGCCATTTCCTACTACGTTGAAGTGCCGATTTACTCACTGCTCGTGTCGCCTGTTTGATTTTTTTGCAACCTTATTAATTGCAACACTTTTAATAAACCATCTTGCGACCATCTCTATCTCTAGGACCATCTCTAGGAGCTCCGGAAGATCATGGAGTGTTTCACCAAGGGTCATCCGACATAACGTGTATCATAGTTAAAAATTGGTCAATAAGTGGGAGCTATTTGCGAATGCACTATTGGCCTCGGATTACCTTCTCCGTTCACTGTTTCCGCCTCTAATTAGTGTCATTTTTGGCAGAGTTCACGCGACGACAAATATAATACAATTTTCCGCGACCAAATCCGCCAAGTAGTGTTCGAGATGTTAGGGAAGGATCTGCCCCCTCTAATGCGCATCTGGCTCAGAGGCCCTCAAGTGGGGATGTTTAATGCACTCCCACCACTGGCGATCCAGGGGACAACTGGGGACATGCCCCCAGATGGAGATGCGACGCCCCTTCGACCTAAAAAGGTGGCCCTCCTGGACGCTCGAGTGCAGCCCCCCCCCCCCTTCGCCGTCCTAACCGCTCAACGAGTTTGCCAACCGATGGCGCTCCTCAGAGTAGAAAAAGTGCCCGGGATAATAGGTGCCACCCGTGGAGAAGCCTCCAGGCAAGTGCCACCCATCCACAAGTGAGTGGAGGAAAGGGGATGGGGTAATCGCCTGCAGGTTGGTAAGTCCATAACCCTACGAAGCCTCGCTTAGTAGAGACGTACTTTGGCCCCAGGTCAGAGACGTAAATCATTTTAATCCAACTTCTGCGCTGTACTTACCATGGCGTGCCACCGCAATCAATACGGCTTCTGAGCTGCCGTTCCAACTTTGTTGATATTTTCAATGTATGTTCTGCTGCTGAAAAGCGAAGTTAAAAGCGAGTCCACGATGTTTGCTTCACCCATTGGGCACACACTCTAACCGGACAGCAAAAGGCTATAAACGTTCGCGTTTGCAATAAGATACAGAACTCAAGCTCAGGCGCTGCATCAAGCTGTAAATAAGTACAGAAGAGGAGGCCGACCGCCTCGTCTCTTATGGGGTCAGCTGTCAAAGTTCAGTGAGGTGCTAGGAAATCAAGAGAAATGTGTTGTAAAAAGAACTTACAATAATCAAATTAATTAAGTCACCAAAAATATTTAGGTGTAGTAATTAATGTATGACATAGCGCTAAACGCAAAGTTATGCAATATTATCCGTCATCAAAGAGGTCGTACGATGAGCTGCCCACGATACATCTGGACAGAAATTCAGGCCAAGCAGCTCAGTGGTTGCCTCATCCAAGGTTATGTTTAGTTATTGTAAGCCAATCAGATGTTCTACAACGCATTGCGTCATAGCAACGTCATAGCAACTAGCGCATGGCGTGATGAAGAACAAAATTCAGCGGCTTCGATGCTGCTTAGGTTTGTGTAGCGAGTTGGGAACAGCTGCCTGCTCAGTGCGAAATCGCTGCTGCTATATGGAATTGTGATCCCTGTACTGAGGGATCGTGGGAGCACGGGGCAATGCCCACAAAACTATTTTTAAAGGATTATTCACCAGCTAAAATGGCATTTACTCGAAATGCAAAAACAATTCTGAGACACATATTGTCTTAACCCGCGCACGTCCGGGGAGGGGGGGCAGATATCTTCCCCCCTGTGGTTTTTCCTACTTTACCGCCATACTGATCGGGTTAGCAAGGCCAAACCTCGCATGGCTGCTCATTGGTCTTTTCCACATATCCTCAGAAGTTTTTGACCCTGGGTCATCTCAAGTCAGGTCACCAGGTCAGGCGAAGTGACCCAACATCCCTCGGAGTTCTAGGTGGCATCACTCCCACAATAATTGGGCGATTGATTTCAAACTTATATCACGTCATGATCTTATCAGGGACTATAATATGTATATCACGGTTTTTTCGTAGCATTGACCTGAGGTCAGGTCGCGGCCATGGCTTCCCCCATTATAGGCATATGGTAAAATATACAAATGTTTCCTGGTTACATATTTGCTCTCGGAATGACCTCCAACGGTTATGGCGTGTAGTTGGAAGCTATTCTCAATGTTACCGCTGACATTTTTGCTCAGTGACCTCACCAAGGTCAGCTGAGGTCACCTGAAATCACTAGCACATTTCTGCGCATTATATCGCACTGCATTGAGCTATAAGGCTGAAATTACCGTCATTGTGCTTGTATCGCCAAGACGTGTCGTTTGATATATTACATGACCTCCCTAGTCTACCCAATGACCTTGACCTGAGGTCATAGTTTCGGTGACCCATCTGTTGATCTGACCTTAAATTACACAGCGGATGTCGATAGCACATTTCAAGGGCTGTGGAATAGCATTTGCAGTTTGTTTCTATCTGTTACAGGTCCTGAGATATGTGCCAATATCTGAGGGTCTCACCCGATCTGGTCGAATTTGACCTATGATGACCCAGTGACCTAAATATTGACCTGATCGAGAAAATGAGCGAAATACTTTCGATAGAGCTTGTCACCAGCTATCCAACGCCGTTTTCCGTTTGTCGCTACCTAGCATAGTTCTGGAGATCTTAGGGGGGTGGGCAGACATCTGCCCCCCCCCCCCGGACATGCGAAGTTGGCGCGGACCGCCGGACGTGCGAGTGTTAAGCGGACCCTCCGAATGTTAGCTGTTCAAATCTGAAGAGTTCTTTCTTAAGCTGAGACAACTTTAACTTGCTCCCTTCCCTCGCCGGTCGAAAACCAGCCTCCCGGATCCGCCACCGGACTATATAGTCATGAAGAGCGCACTTTCCTCTCGTAATTGAGCATATTATGTATGGGAATGGCTATGGGAATAATTTTAACTAATGTTTACATCTTTGAATTGGTTACTGAAAAGAATACGCAGTCATTAAAACTACCTTTTCGCTAGGACCAGGTTAGGCAGTGCCCAAAGCGCCTTAATGGGCGCGACGCCACTGACGTATATGAGCTGCAGAGGGACATGCGCTGGTGAAATATGCACCTTTTTCAGTCCAGATTCACTAGTCTTTAGAGAACATGCCACGTAGATTATTCCAGATAGAGAGCACAGCCATGGGTGTCACATTGTATGTGTTTGAGGGGACACGTGTCCCCTCAATGTTGGCTTTGCCCCCTCCCAATAATTTCAACTTTTAACATGGGACCCTCTGGAGTATAGCACCCGAATGCATTTGGGCCGGCACATTGCCTCCATGCATTGTGCCCCCCCCCCCACAATACATTTCAGAAGTCAACGCCCCTGAGCACAGCGCATCCTCTGTAGCAGGTTCAGAAGTTGACCGCGGTCGGACGGTACTCTGCCCCGTGACACCAGCCTATCCTCTGCTACAGGCCACGTGACCGCGGTCGGACGGTACCCTGCCCCGTGACACCAGCCTATCCTCTGCTACAGGCCACGGGCCAGTCGGACGTACCCTGTCCCGTGACACCAGTCTATCCCCTGTTACAGGTCACCTGGCCAAGGTCGGACGGTACCCTGCCCCGTGACACCAGTCCATCCCCTGCTACAGGCCACGTGACCACGGTCGGACGGTACCCTGCCCCGTGACACCAGTCTATCCTCTGTTACAGGTCACCTGGCCACAGTTGGACGGTACCCTGCCCCGTGACACCAGCCTATCCTCTGCTACAGGCCACGTGACCGCGGTCGGACGGTACCCTGCCCCGTGACACCAGCCTATCCTCTGCTACAGGCCACGTGACCGCGGTCGGACGGTACCCTGCCCCGTGACACCAGCCTATCCCCTGTTACAGGCCACGTGACCGCGGTCGGACGGTACCCTGCCCCGTGACACCAGTCTATCCCCTGCTACAGGCCACGTGACCGCGGTCGGACGGTACCCTGCCCCGTGACACCAGTCTATCCCCTGCTACAGGCCACGTGGCCACGGTCGGACGGTACCCTGCCCCGTGACACCAGTCTATCCCCTGTTACAGGCCACGTGGCCACGGTTGGACGGTACCCTGCCCCGTGACACTAGTCTATCCCCTGTTACAGGTCACCTGGCCACGGTCGGACGGTACCCTGCCCCGTGACACCAGTCTATCCCCTGCTACAGGCCACGTGGCCACGGTTGGACGGTACCCTGCCCCGTGACACCAGTCTATCCCCTGCTACAGGCCACGTGGCCACGGTCGGACGGTACCCTGCCCCGTGACACCAGTCTATCCCCTGTTACAGGCCACGTGACCACGGTCGGACGGTACCCTGCCCCGTGACACCAGTCTATCCCCTGCTACAGGTCACGTGGCCACGGTCGGACGGTACCCTGCCCCGTGACACCAGCCTATCCCCTGTTACAGGTCACCTGGCCACGGTCGGACGGTACCCTGCCCCGTGACACCAGCCTATCCCCTGCTACAGGTCACGTGGCCACGGTTGGACGGTACCCTGCCCCGTGACACCAGCCTATCCCCTGTTACAGGCCACGTGACCACGGTCGGACGGTACCCTACCCCGTGACACCAGCCTATCCCCTGCTACAGGTCACGTGGCCACGGTCGGACGGTACCCTGCCCCGTGACACCAGCCTATCCCCTGTTACAGGCCACATGACCACGGTCGGACGGTACCCTGCCCCGTGACACCAGCCTGTCCCCTGTTACAGGCCACGTGACCACGGTTGGACGGTACCCTGCCCCGTGACACCAGTCTATCCCCTGTTACAGGTCACGTGACCACGGTCGGACGGTACCCTGCCCTGTGGTGACACCAGCTATCCTCTGCTACAGGTCACGTGGCCACGGTCGGACGGTACCCTGCCCCGTGACACCAGCCTATCCCCTGTTACAGGTCACCTGGCCACGGTCGGACGGTACCCTGCCCCGTGACACCAGTCTATCCTCTGCTACAGGTCACGTTGCCAAGGTCGGATGGTACCCTGCCCCGTGACACCAGTCCATCCTCTGTTGCAGATAACGTGACTCAAGTCGTGGGCGTGGCTGGCAGACGCGTTGACCTGCCGTGTGACATCAGCACACCAGACCCGGAGGATGAGGCGGTGCTGGTGCTCTGGTACAAAGACGACGAGGGGACGCCGATGTTCAGGTCAGTCAGTTCTGCACATGGGAACTATGTCATGAACTGTTATCACTAGCGCCTGAAAACCTGTTACGTTGAAATCAGCCAACGGCGGATCCAGAACATTCCTGGGGAAGGGGAGGAACCGGTAAAAAATAACGGAAATTTAGGGTTTTGCGTGTCGAAAACCTCAAAATGTATTGTTTGATCTAGTGTATTTTGGTATTGCTAATGGGGGATCCGGACCACCGCTCGCACCCCGTGGTTTTGCCTCTGATATCAACCCCGTATTCCAGGAAGCGTAATTTTATTTTCATGTCAATTCTAAGCTTCTTTACCAACATTAGTTTGACGTTTTGGCTTCACCCCCCCCCAGTATCGTATGTGACAGACGTATGCATACACAATAATCATAACGCGTACCCTTTCCTTTATCTCCACGTTCGTTGCAGCATTCCGTGTTTACCTTATATGTATCTGTCGATACTTCTTCCATTCTAGCGTCCTTCTTTGTATCCTTTCTTTGTAAATATGAGTTATACAGATGTCCATTCTAGGGGGTGTATTGTGAAATAAATAAATAAATAAATAAATAAATAGCGTCAGCCTAGGCCGTGGCGCAAATGTATTCCCGGTCCCGTACGACGAAGACGCGTAGCTCTTCTTAACGAAGGGGTCTGCCCATCCTTGATGGGCGTCCATGGTGGAGGGATCCTGTCGGCTATCATCACCACCAGGGTGATCGGATAGCGAGCACCTTACCACACTGCACACTCATGCTCTACACCGCACTCTTCAATTTTCGGGGACGCTATCGCTTCTGGTACAATTTCGGCGTGTTGTATCGTTGGTATGCTTTGACGGAAAAAAACATCGGTGGCCTTCACTCTTTTTGACATACGTCTACGGTATTGTGCAAATGAATACTGAGCTCGATTAGCACCTACAACCTCAGGGCTGTTCAACGTAGAGGCGTGGTTGAGACAGCCAGGCATACTTAAATTGAATAAGCTTAATATTAGCTACAACATTTTCGGGACGTGTCACTGTAACATTGCATGTAAAGAAACGACACGGTAAAAAACGCTTCCCCAGCATCGAGATTGCTCGTGTGATCCTAAACCAGAGGAGACGTCCTAAACTAGTGCGCCGTACACATCATGAGGTGCGTGTGTGTTCGGGGCTTCGCTTTGTCACCGCCTGACTCATGGGCCGGCCACAACCCAGTTGAAGTGGGCCAGTTGCAGTGGCATGGCCTGTTTTTGTTTTCTTTTTTGTTTTCTTTTTTTTCCCTAAATCTTTAGCGGAGGCAAAGTGCCATCTGCTAGAGATTGCTACGTTAAAGAAGAAATTACGTTAATCCGGCTTATGTGACATCCGGTTATATCAACTAGTCAAGAAAGGAGAGACGCCGTCAAACAAGAAACATGGCGTAGAGACGATACACGCATGGCATACAGGTACATATACATACATACAGACACTCATGACAATGGAAGGACATTTGGAGGGTGGGCAGCATCGTAACCTCCGGAGAGGCTCCACTGCCCACCTGCGACCTGGCTGGCGAAGCGGAGGCCTGTCACCCAGAGCGAGTCGTGGGATTCAGGCCCGACCTTGTATGTGTAGGTGTATGTTTTAAGTTAAAGCTTGGAAACCCCTAAAAGGGGAAAACCAAGCTGCTTGGAAAACCCGTAGGTAAAAAACCAAGCGCAATTTAAAAGGAAGTCCGTCCGTATTAGCCAAATTGGATCGGATCCTCTCTACCTAGTGTGAGATAACCTATATGTATGTGTTTTGCGACGTCGGTGAGGAAGAGATGTGGAGCGGAGTCATACAGCCAGTACGAAGTGTGGCACGTGTCATATAACTTTCGTCAGGTTAGCTTGAATCAGGAAATGTAACGGAGGCTTTATATCTGTTCGGAGAGTTTGGTGTCCTGGAGGAAACGGAAAAGTAACTCGAGGAGTTCCGGGTGGTCATTCCCGAGGAGAGCGCGGAGCGAAAGTTGTGAATGAATCTTGGCGAAATATTGGGTGATATAGCGACGGTGAGGAGCATATGTTGGACAGTCAAGTAAGATATGGGTGACGGTAAGGCGCACGTGACATGTGTTACAAAGTGGATGGCGGTGAGGTCGATGAAAAATGTAATCGTGGGTCAGTTTGGTGTGTCCCAGGCGGAGTCTGGCCAGTGTCACCTCGTTCAGACGTGTGTGCTGGTTGGTGGAGGGCCAGCTGGAGAGTGTGGGCTTGATGTCGTGTAGGTGTGTGGTGTTATGTGACCAGCAGTCCTGAATATATGTGTTAAATAAATTATTAGTGAGGGATAGAAGATCCCCTGGGGGCACCAGAGCTCTAGGGTTGGCGGGGAGGTCGATCGCCGCGCGGGCGAGACCGTCAACCCTTTCGTTTCCCGGGATACCCCTATGTCCGGGGATCCAGAGCAGGGTGAGCTGAAGGTGTGCGTGGTTGTCATTGTATAGGTGTCGGATGGCGTGGAGCGTGGGGTGCGTGGTGTTGTGTAGTGCCGCAAGAGCGTCCACGGAGGATCGTGAGTCAGTGCATATTGTAATAGGGGTAGTGATGTGTTGCGCAGTGATGTGTTGGAGGCAGGTGAATATGGCGACTAGTTCTGATGTGTATACCGAATGGTGAAGTGTTAATGGCCTGCTCCGCTCGGTCGGTTTAAGCCCGGTGAGGTCTTGACAATAACTTCACTTACTCACTCGATCCCCATGGTGGGCAGGACCGACATGGGCCCGCCCACAGTGACGGACGGAGCCCAGCGAGCCCGACCCCTGCGGCAGACGTAACCCAAACGGATCAGACCTCTGCCCGGTTCGACTGGACACAGTTTGATCTCACCAAATCTTGCTGTCACCCAAGGAGCCGAATATCGGCCAAAGGTTCAAACCATGCCCCGTATCCCCGTAACGCTACAGTGATGGGCTGGTCCACCTGTCTAAAACGTAACACGTCCGGCGGTCTCCCGAGTCGACCTGTTCACCTGCGCCGACCTGCGTTGGACATTTCGATCAGGATGGTGGCGCTCCTTGCGGCAAGTCCGCGAAGATGTCGCACCTCTGTTGCTGGCTGCTGCACCGGCGCCCGCCCGCCCCGCCCGGTGGGGTGGGTTCGCAGCACGTGTGTCTTTACATGATCCGGAGAAGTAGGAGGGCCTGTGCGGAACAATGCGAGGTGTTGTTGGCCATGCAGTCAGGCCAAACGTGAGGTGTTGTTGGCCATGTGGTCGGGCCTGTTGCCTGGAGGCCACCAGCTTAGCCCAGGCCGAGGCCGAGGGGCGGGGCCGAGGAGCGCGCACTGCTGGGTTGCTGCCGGGTCGCTGTCGATACGGTCAGGAGTCTCTCGGCATTCTGCTGAAACTGACGTGCTGAACGTGACAGTGGTGCCAATAAATCACATTAGCCGTTCACGCCAACATTCATGGCGGGTTGACGATCGGCACATCACCACCGTGATCCCGAACACCAAGGCCAACAACACTCCACAGTTGCAGCTTTAGTGAGTGTCCAGTCACGTGGGAATTCGTGTGAGTTCGGTGCATGAGCAGGCTTGGCTTTTAGCAGGCATGGGGTGGCAGGCTTTTAGCAGAGCCACCGACAAGACGCCTCCCCATTCTCGGCATGCGAGTAAGGGACGTGTAAATCAGAGTTCGAAATTGGCCCAATTGTCTGTGCTCGGAACGGCCAGCAGCCGTACCCATGAGGCTCTAGTTGTGCTCTATCTGGACCAAGTAATTTTGCTATAGGTGTAGCCCGGCCAGTGGCGTGCCGAAGAGGGAGGGGAAATGGGAAATCCCTTCCCTCCGAGAGGTGACGGTCCTCCAAAGACTCGCACCGACACCACGAAAGATCACTCAGGGGTCCCAAAAGCTCGCCGGGCCCAAAAAATCGCACCGGGATCAGAACAAAATGAAGCCGAGGCCTCACGAAATAAGCTCGACCAGAGATATCACTCGGGAGCTAGGCAAATAAAACGTACTGGACCACCGAAGAATCACGCCGAGGGCTCGAAAAAGTCGTGCGGGGCTCCAAAAATCGTAACGGGACGAGACAAAATAATCCGAGGCACCCGGAATGAATGCACGTCCAGAAAATCATTCTGGGGTTAGATAAATCGCGCCAAAGGCCATCTAAGCACTTCGGACCCCACAAAAAAGTTTCGGAGTCCAAATCCCGTCAGGCCCAAAACACTCGCGTCAAGGCCCCAACAACCCGCGCCTGAGCTCGAACAATCGCGCCGAGGCCCCCAAAATCACACCGCGGCCTGGAATATGGACTATCGTGTCGCAGTTCAGTTTCTCCAATGTTGATGGCGCGCACGACAAAATATAAATGATCTGATGAAGCACCTTCACACAGGCCTGTCCTGAATGCCTGTCATACAGGACATTATCCTCTCCAGGAAATTATGCAGTATTTTGTTCTCCAAAGTGGTTGAAAAATTATCCCAACCTGTTGGATAAACATCGCCGAAACAGACTAGAAAGTACAAAGTGCTTTTGCTATCCGAAGTAGAAACTGGATTGATCCTCTCCATCCTGGAATGCCCCCAAATCGTCATCTTCAGATCCAAGATGTCAAAACATAAATTCAACACTTATGCCATCCAAATCTCATCATTTTCAACCCGTGATCAAACGACTGGTCGTTTATCCACTGATCATTCTGCAATAACATGAAAACCAAATGAGTAAAATTGCATGTCTTGTGGCTGATGGAAATCGTAGGAAGTACGGACTAAGCACTAATAAACCTCAGAGCATATTGCTCCTCAACAAATGTTTCAATTCTGATGTGATACACAGCTGTAACTAAAGATCGTTTAGCAGCTCATCCTAAGATCTGCCATCATTTGACTACTTTTTGTGTCCGGTTATGTTAGCATTGAATATATGATATAATGTTGTCGATGTTAATGGCATTAGGGTATGGTATCAAATCGATTTTGTTTTTGGAAATTGCTATCCATTCCCACAAGTCAGCTTGGTGTTCATCCCCACCCTAATAGTGTTCACACTGTTTGATGTTCACTATACTTCGGCTAGACAGAACATAGGCGTGGCGTATTCACTGGCGTGACCTTGGAGGTGATGCTAATTTGATGAAGCACCACCCGAACACCACCGTAGCCGTGTTTATGGCGGGTTGTGCTCCGTCTTGCAGGTCCAGCAGGGGGGTAGATTGAACAGACCTTGCATGGTGATGTGCATAAATTAGCAGCGGCACGTGACTTTAAGTCTCATTAGAGTCTTAAAAACAAATAGCTTGTTTCTAAATGATACTGTTGTAATTAGACGAACTAAACGTTATGGAAACAGCAGCAGCTATCGTCAGCTTGCCAGTTTCTGTGGAAACTCCACTCATCTCTACAAGCTTGAAGTGTGCTGCGACCTGAAATGTGCTGCGACCTGAAGTGTGCTGTGACCTTAGCAATACCAAAAATGTTAACTATAACATTCTTGGTATTGCATTTTCAACGCCAATAATTCAAGTTAAGTCCTGGGCAGCTGAGCACACCCTCACCCTCGGAATTTTTTTCCACACTTGTGAATGTTAATAACTTAGCAGCAGTACTCTCTCAGCAGGCCCATAATCTACTTTTACTTAGCATGCCCATCTATGCCCATCTATGCCCATATATCAGGCCATCTATGCTACAACTTAAAGTTAGGTATGGGGCAGGTGAGAACCTACCTGCCCACCTGGACACGCATGGGTGTCACTATGTACAATTGATTGAGAGATGGGAAATGACCTTTATGATAATCAAAACTACCTTGAAGGCCATTTATATCTAGTGTACACGTAGATAAAGCAGGCGCAGATCACATGCACCGACACAGAAAAAAGAAATGGGAACGAAAGGGGAACTGCAATTATCGATATAGGACATCGGGTCGATGAAACTCGCGATCCCCGTTCCTCTTGTTTTCTACTATTGGCGCCGAGAGAGAGAGAGAGAGAGAGAGAGAGAGAGAGAGAGAGAGAGAGAGAGAGAGAGAGAGAGAGAGAGAGAGAGAGAGAGAGAGAGAGAGAGAGAGAGAGAGAGAGAGAGAGAGAGAGAGAGAGAGAGAGGGGGGGAGAGGTCTGACTGATTGTTTGCCAATCACGGCATTTCATGTAACGACAGCGACCACTGGCAGTGAATGAAGGCGAAGGAACGTCCATACAAATGGTGGATTACTTTTTTGAAGTCCATTCTTCCGGTGCAACACCGACAACGTCAACGCACCGCGTTCCGGAATATTGTGGTCGATGTTTTCATTGTCCCAGGCTCCTGTTTCCGCGTCCATGACAAGAAAGGTGACTTCTGTCCACTTCGATTCCTGATAAATGGCCCGAGTTGCGTTACTTCTGTATGCGGAAGGATGATTACCATGGCTATTATTTGTGTTTTCCGGTGTTTGCAACTCGTGCGAAATTTCAAGCCATGCGGATTCGTTGCCTTTTCCACGATTTGAATTTATTCAGGGAACAGTCTAGCCTTTGCGTGCTGAAGTTGAGGTTCTAAGATAAAATAGTACTGAAAGGCACCCATTTTATCAAATACGATTATTACGCTACCCGCTGGGCATGCTGACTTTACATCGTGATATACCTCTGCGTCATTGTTGTCGTCTTGTAAACTCGGCATGCTGACTTTACATCGTGATATACCTCTGCGTCATTGTTGTCGTCTTGTAAACTGTCATGCTGACTTTACATCGTGATATACCTCTGCGTCATTGTTGTCGTCTTGTAAACTGTCATGCTGACTTTACATCGTGATATACCTCTGCGTCATTGTTGTCGTCTTGTAAACTGTCATGCTGACTTTACATCGTGATATACCTCTGCGTCATTGTTGTCGTCTTGTAAACTCGGCATGCTGACTTTACATCGTGATATACCTCTGCGTCATTGGTGTCGTCTTGTAAACTGTCATGCTGACTTTACATCGTGATATACCTCTGCGTCATTGTTGTCGTCTTGTAAACTGTCATGCTGACTTTACATCGTGATATACCTCTGCGTCATTGTTGTCGTCTTGTAAACTGTCATGCTGACTTTACATCGTGATATACCTCTGCGTCATTGTTGTCGTCTTGTAAACTGTCATGCTGACTTTACATCGTGATATACCTCTGCGTCATTGTTGTCGTCTTGTAAACTGTCATGCTGACTTTA